>JAJIBD010014880.1:0-10918 GCA_021461705.1 Cryptotis parvus
TTAAACATGGTTGGTATAACATTCTTTATTGATTCACTCGAGTTTATTTCATCCCTCTGCCCACATAGTGCATGGCACACTTGAAGCAAGATCGGGCTACTTGTAGATCTGTGTGACATCGAAGGATAGCTGAGAGTTTTCAGGAACTGGTGCCCTGGACTATGGAATATTTGTTTGCAGTCTACTTCCACTCAGACTAAGTCCCACAGTCCCTGCCAGATCCTGCTTTGTATACTTCGGGACAGTTCCTATGTTAGCCTTAGGTTTAACAGTTGCTGCCAGGTGCAGTAAACACAAGTAATCTGCTAACCATGGGGCTTTGTTTAATGATACACTTGCTGTTGTGCAATCATAATGTATGCTCTCATTTACTATCCAATTTGGTGAACCTCAGACCATACCATTTTGTAATTGTCAAAACCAATTTCATGCAAGGATATATATATATATATATATATATATATATATATATAATATATGTATATATGCATAAACATATATATACATATACATATATATGAACCAAAGGTAAGGATTAAAAAAATGAAGTTTTTAATATATATTTTCTTTTCTTGCTTTAGAATATGCATTAATATACTTGTATGTGCTTTAAACTGTCACATATAATTGATTTTCTACCTGAAGCTTCCAAAATATTTCACCTATTCATTGATTTTCAATTTTAAAAATAATGTCACACCTATATGTGCAGAGTAGCATAACATATTTTCTTATTTTGATAGAACTTAAATTAGATTTTGAACATAAGACTCTGGAGGTCAGAGGCGTTTCATTTATTTATATTCTTGGAAGTTGGGTGTATAAACACATCAATAAACAGTAACATATGTAAAAGCATACTTAAAGGTATCCCTGAATATTGAGAGGTAATTATAATTCTTATGACTTATTCTTGGGCTAAATAATTTTATAAACCACTGAACAAACACTTACAGTCCCTTCTCTGTTGTCAAATGGAATTAGTATTAAAAACTAAAAAAATAGAAAGTTCTCCATATCTCCAAAGAAGTTCAATTCCTTTTTGGAATTTGAGAGAGTGCCTTGGACAAATGTCAGATGACCTAGTGATTTCACTCATAGGTATGATGTAAGGAAGAAAGCCAAAACTAAAACTGCTCAAGGGAGCAGACAAAGCTACATACAAAATAAATCAATCCTTGGATTCACACAGCAAATCTAAGTGGATCAGAAAGAGGAGGAAAATGATGTTGGGAAGGGAAATCCTGTGGTCTTCGGAAGGGATATTGGTAGATTTCACATGTGTATATTGTGCAACATATTTTGAGCAATTCTTAACTTATGCTTGCAAATCATATACAATTTTGTAAATTAACTTTACACCAGAAAAATTAATATAATATGTATTTTTTAAAATCGTTTTATTATGTCAATATTCCTATCTGGGAAATTCACCTAATTCTAAACTAGAAAGTTTACTTGTTAGGAAGGGTACTAAAGCAATAAAAAAGTATATTAAACATATTTCCTAGAGTTTTAATATATCTTCAGTGTTAGAAAAAATTCTTCAAAATTTTCAATGCAATTAATATTTAATCATATGATTTATGTTTAATATACTAATTGACATTGGTATAAATTAAACTTTATATTAATTTAATGTAATGAACTAATTAATATACTGTGTTATAGTTAGTACTTGATATACTATATTACTTAAAATTAAAATAATGTTTTATATTAATTCCTTGATTGACTTTATTAGTCACTATAAATATAATTTATATTTAGATATAATTCTTCCAACATATAAATGCTTATGATATAAAAAGTATTAAGTTCAATGTAATTGAATAACTGAAAATTTAAATGTTTTATATTGCATTATAAAATGAAGTCATCTACACTGTTGAAAAACTATTTGTTCATAAAAACACAAGGTGCATTTAAAACAGTGTTAATATCATAAAACAACATATATGATTAAATGTATTTCTAATATACTGTTTTTTTTTTTTGCTCTTTTGGGTCCCACCCAGCGATGCTCAGGGGTTCCTCCTTGCTCTGCACTCAGGAATTACTCTGAGTGGTTCTCAGGGAACCATGTGGGATGCCGGGATCGAACCCAGGTTGGCCATGTGCAAGGTAAATGCCCTACCCACTGGACTATCACTCCAGCCCCACTTATATACAAGTATTAATAAATACATGTTAATGCATCAAAGTGAATTTTTCAGATAGAATACACCCCATATATAGTTTAAAATCTGTTGAGCCATTTCAAGCATTTTCATTTCACTGCACACTCACAAGAAAACACATCCTAAGTTCAAACCAATTCTCTTTTATAGTGCTACCATATGGATATATACTTTGAAATATATATTTGTTTGTTTAAAATGAATAATTTAAGGTAAATATTACTTTGTTTAAATCTTTAGTAAGGTAGCTTTAGAGTTTTTTCTTTCTTTTCTTTTTCTTTTTTGGGTCACACTGCAGTAGTACTCAGCAATACTTCTGGCTCTGCACTAAGGAATTACTCCTGGTGATGGAGACCATATCCGACACCTGAAGTGGAGACTGGGTTAGTCCCAAGCAAGGCAAAAGCCCTGCCCACTGTGCTATGGCTCCCTCCACAGCCAGTTTGTCTTCACAACAATGTTTAAGCCGTTTGATAGTATGCCACAACGTATGTATTCAAAGTTGACTCTTTACCAAATAGACAAATATGGCATCTATCTATCTATCTATCTATCTATGTATCTATCATTCATCTATCTATCTATCTATCTATCTATCTATCTATCTATCTATCTATCTATGTATCTATCTATCTATGTATCTATCTATCTATCTACCTATCTATCTATCTATCTATCTATCTATCTATCTATCTATCTATCTATCTATCTATCTATCTATCTATCTATCTATCTATCTATCTATCTATCTATCTATCATTCTATCTATCTATCTATCTATCTATCTATCTATCTATCTATCTATCTATCTATCTATCTATCTATCTATCTATCTATCTATCTATCTATCTATCTATCTATCTATCTATCTATCTATCTATCTATCTATCTATCTATCTATCTATCTATCTATATCTATCTATCTATCATCTATCCGTCCATCCATCCATTTGTCCAGCTTTCCATCCATCCATCCGTCCATCCGTCCATCCGTCCATCCGTCCATCCGTCTATTTGTCTATCTGTCTTATCATCTGTCTATCTAATCTTAATTTGATTTAATTAATACTCAATTCAACTTGTTAGCAATTACTTTGTTAAACCCTTTGTGCGGCTAATCTATGACAAATGTTCTGCTTATAAAAAAGGAATTATTCTACCAATGACTTTATCTTTCCAGATTTGGGTTCTTTAGTTAAACTAATACCCTTTACATAATTACGAAATGCCTTGCCTTTTGTTCTGAACCAACTTGTGTATTGATTTTAATTTAGAATTCTGAGCATGTTCTCAGCATTGTCTTAGAAGTTTTATGACTTTGTCCTCTACAAAACAGTATGAGATTCATATCACCTTTGCAGAGAATCAACCATTGCTCCACAAATATGAAATCACTTTTCATATGCAGAATGTTCATGGGATGAATGTACTCCCTAATCTGATAATGCTAGATTTATATATGTACCTTGCTTTGGTCAATCGGTTTTTAATAATTTAAGTAGATATTTGAAAATCGGTTGTTATCTTGAGCTTTCCTGAAAAATTCTTCTACCAAACAGTATTACCTCTTTAAAATTAAAAAATGTTTTGACTGTTTTGACCTATGTCAAGTAACAGAGCACTATGCATCCCCTAAACTTTCTGCAGCGTTCAGTTAATTATTGTCAATCTTTATATAATGTTTGCTGTTCTTTGTGAATATTGAGAAGCTGAACAAAGAGGCTGATAATGGATTATACATACATCTGACTGGACATATATACACTAAAGTCATTTTAGCATGCTCGAGATGATATGTGCATTGAAGTTAAATAAATTTCTGATAATTTAAATTTCATACTCAAGGAACTGTCTTGGTGGGCTCAAGAACCACATGGATTGTTGAAGATCAAACCTTGGTTGGTGACATACAAGCAAAGTATTGCCTCAACGCTCTGTGCTCCAGCCCCTTTGATGACTTTATTTCTAAAGTTATTCATCTATGCAGTTATTTTCATTTTCATCAAATGTGTCATGGTTTGTTCTTTTTCAAAGGATATTATATTTTTAAGACGACATATTGTTAGAAAAACAAAAGGATGTAACTGAAAATCATGGGGTCGCTTATTTACATTTCTAATTTAAGCAAATACTTGATCGCGTTTTTATGCTTAAATAGTGGTGACAGCTTCTTTCTGCAAGAGTAATAGAGAAATTATTTTAAGCCATTGCACATGCTTTATTTTGAGATCAAAAACAGGATAAGTAGACTTTTATTGTCTTGTTGACAATAATTATAAATCACTGGTTAGTATTTAGTGATATATATTCAAAAATTTGTTTAAATTATCATTGAAAAAACTTTGTTTTTATATATTTTAAGTTTCTGTAAATCACTGTAATCATGGATCTATTTTAAATCAACATTATGTAAATGTTTCTATTTATTTTATTAATTAGAAAAGTTAAAGATGGCATATTATTTTTATGTTAATTTATTTTGAGTGTTTCTTCACTCTGCTTTGCAGGAGGTGGTTTGGTTTCATCTGGGAGTCTCACCAGATGGTGCTAAAATGCTGCTCCTGTCAGAGCTTGCTTGATCAGCCATGCAGTGCCTGTGTCAAAGCTGGATATCCACTATGCAAATAGTGTATTTAATCTTTTGAGATATCTCTTTGACCTACAACAACATCGGATTTTACAATAGAAATTGACTAATGGTTCTTTTGCATAAACTCTATAAAAGGTTAATTTGGAACTACTATTTGCATTACCAGAAACATATACTCTATTTTCCATTTAGTGACTCATTTGATAAACTGTTTTCTTACTGGACAGTCTGCATCAAACTAACTTGATCTCTTCATAGAAAAGTTGAATGTTAGAAAAACAAGTAGAAACTGATAAGAAAAATAATATATAATGCAAATAAGGTTTTAATTCTTCTATTCCTTAAAATATTCATGAGCTATCATATTACTCAGATAACCAAATGCATAGATTCTAATGGCTTACAACATAGGACAGAGCCAATTATAGGTTCACAATCAATGTCCAGCTCTAAGTAAAATAACATTAATGCACTATACAAATAGCACTTAAAATGTAGGGTGATACACTATAATTACCAGTTTGAAATGAAGTGATCAGTTGCTGTAAAATGTAACTCAATTTAAATTGCTCAACTTGCCCAACTCAAAAACAGCAGAACTTTAATGTGAACCCAGATTTGTTTTAATACTAAAACTCATGCACTTAACTACTATGCAATAACAGTGTAATCCCTATTTGGAATGAAAGAATATTAAAGAAGAACTTGTAACTTTGTCAAATTTTATTAGTATCAAGTTAAGGAAAATGAAAATGTGCTTTAAATGGCATGAGTTAATGTACCAATGAAGGGTAGTCAACAGTGCAGGAATATAAAAGCACATTATAATTGTGATCAATAAACTAGTGGGGCATTACATTTACAGGAACAATTACATTAAGATAGAAATAATTCGAAAGTTATTTTAGGAACTTTTTTAGTCTCTCTCTAGGTCAGATGTGAGAGTTAAAATGGACTCATAGAAACTCATTATATTATCAAGACATGGTTTAATCAATAATCACTTTTAATTTACCCAAGGAGTGGATGTGACTAAAAGTAGGGAGATCAAGTATAAAATAAGTGTTTGTAGAGTCCCTTAATATTCTTCATTAGGTAACTACAAAAACCAAGATTTTTTGAATATAAAATTCATAATAAATTAAATATTCAAACAGCAACAATAATGGACCTCATTCCCAATAAATGGAGACCATACTGGTGCCCACTCATGCAAATTGATGAACAATGGAAGACATGCTGATACAATACAAGTGTGAATGAACATTAAATTACTTGTGATGAATTTTGGAGAGAAATGATTTACTCTCAGGCCACGCAGGTGATACACGGCAAGCCTCAAGGGTCACAAGAGGTCAAGCAAGTTGTAGTCAGAGTGTACCTGGGAAAAACATATATAGAAAAACATATATAAACACATATAGATTTGGTTGCTTGAGTGGAATCTTTTGGATTTTCCATGCTGAGAATGGATGTCAACTATCATTAACAAAAACTGTGTTTTGAGTAAAACTGAGCTATGTTTTTTATTTGAGAACACAAGGCAAAAAGCTGAGACTCAGGTTTGATTGGTTTTACTAAGACTTTTGAGGAAGTTTTATCAGGCACCTGGACTCACTTGTAGTTTTATACTAATATCTAGAACATGCATCTGTCACTTCACTTGGATCTCTTGTCTTCCCATTGTTCATTGATTTGCTCAGTGGGCACCAGTAACAGCTCCATAAGTCCTGTCACATGCAAGTGTAGCCCAAGGGTATCTGCTTACTCCAGGAACACGAAGAGCCTCAAACCATTCATTCAGATTATGGGAATGAGGTCTATAATAGTTACTGGTTTTGACTTATCAAATATGACATGGATAGTTTGCCAGGCTCTGCCATTTGGTAGTATACTCTCGGTAATAGGCTCTTAGTTTGTGCATTTACTGATGAACTGGGAGAGATCAGCTTTTCTTTTGGGTGGGGCTCTGACGAGCTGTGGAGTCAGATGTTAAAAATGGCTGCCCTCGTGGTGTGGGGACTCCTCTGGCTTCTTGTGAGGCTCTATTGGGATGGTAGGGGCAGGACTAGAACCCGTTTTCCCTCCCAGACGCCTCATGAGCTGCTGAGCACAAAGGAAAGCATGTATACACAGGATTATTGTTATTTCTATTGCCCAGTGAAGTCATAAAGCTATAGCAAACAGAAGCTAAAATGACATACTCTGGAGCAGTCTAATTAAATTATCAACACATTTTCCTGGTTCTAATGTATTCCAACTGAAATTCAGAATCACTACCATAATGTTGTGTAATGTACTTGTATGAGTTTAAAAATCTCAATTTTATACAAAACTATATACCTATTAAGAAATAGCATCTACCAAAACATTCAAATAATTCCCTTCACCCTGACCCAAACCAGCATATATTTTTATATTACAAATTTCCTTCTTAAATATATCTTTGATGCTCCAGGGGCATCTATATGAGCAAATATCTAAGAATTAGGTCAAGTTTTATAAAATTTTTTGTAGCTCAAGACAGGAATCTCCAAATCTATACAAAGGTGTAACTGCGTTAATCCATATAATTCCCATGGGCAAATATCTGGGAACTCTAATCATAGGCCTGAAGATAAGATTTTATGTAGATTTTGTACATTGTTGGGGAATTGCTGAGATCCCTGACAGTATCAGGAATGAGTTCCCTTTTAAATTCAAGGGCCAACAAATCCTGAATTCGCATCATCCAAAAGTCTTTCAATTATCACCAAGAGTTAAACAAACTCTATTACTACAATTGAAAGTGGGGAACCCCTCCCAAATCTCTGACTTCTGATCAAACCTCCAACCATGCGCTCAGGCTGAGATCTTCCACCAAGATCGAGCTGAGATCTTCCACTAAGATGGATGCTCCTTCTCCCAAAAGACAGGATTTTCTCTCTCTCTCAAATGACGCCAAAGTCCAAGGCAAGCCTTCTTTTGGGCAGACCCTTGAAATTCAAAGACCATTACTCTATGGAATTCAGGCAACCACACCAGCCCAGGACTAATAAAATGCTACTTGATAGCTCCTCAGTCTCTTCTACCCCAAGCAGCTCTTGTGTAAAGAATTGTGGACAGAAAGCTGGTCAGGAATAATACCCAATAATAAAAGCATCAGAATGTAATACATGGGGTTATAACATTATAATTTTAGACCATGAACTTCGTGCAACTTGATGGTAATCTCCAAATACCCAAAATCACTGGGGTTATGAGAAAAATTCCCAAACCAGCTGACATAGAAAGCTTAGTAGAAATTATAGTGGCATCCGAAGAGTTATTAGAATCAAACTGCCTTTTCCACTCCTGCCCCCAATCTCCAATTGTGCTTTTAGCTGAAGAACATTAAGGGAAATGCAAATGGCTGTTGGCTGAAAAGACCCAGGGCCAGGTCTTGTGGTTTCCGCCAACACTACATGAGAGCAAAATTCAATTTTTTCATAAATTTCTTGAGTAAGGCTATCATAATGTTGATCCTAAAATATGGAAGTTACAGCTGTATCTTTTTTAAATGTCTGTAGTTATGTTCTTACTCAACATATCTTTAAAATCATATTATCTTAAGGTAAAATAGTTTTTTAGGGGGACCGGAGCGCTAGCCCAGTGGGTAGGCGTTTGCCTTGCACCGCGGGTTCGATCTCTAGCATCCCATATGGTCGCCCGAGCACCGCCAGGAGTAATTCCTGAGTGCAGAGCCAGGAGAAAACTCCCCTGAGCATTGCCAGTGTAACCCAAAAAGAAAAAAAAAAAAAAAAAAAAAAAGTTTTAAAATAGTGTCACTACTACCAGCTGCCAGATTCCTGCAATAAAGAACATATTGCACAGCCTAAACTGTCTAGACTTCAAAGTTCATATGCCTAGAGGATAGTTGTGACCACACATTCCTGACATCTATTCATGTTCACATAAACCTCTAGACAAAATCCTATGATCCTGAGATCTGGATCATTGCTCCAGTCAGCTTGTGCTTGGAACTCTGATCCTAACCCTTGTGATACCAGCGATAATGAGCTTGAAATAGTCAAACTTGAAGGGGTAAATAACTTTTGAACATCAGATTGATCTATGCAGTAAAAGCAAAGTTACTGAAAAGAACTTAGTAAAGAGATCATGCGTAATGGATCACTCAGCATAAATCAGTATAAAAATATCAGGGAATAAAAATGAAGGAACATCCAAAAACAATGCTCAAAACTGCGAAATATTAACACTTTTCACAGAAAAAAAAAAAAGCAGCAAATCACAATCAATAATTTATCTAAATATCAAGTGCTTTGAATGCCAGTATAAAAGACACAGAGTAGTATGAGCTACCATATGAAAAGAATGATAAGACAATAGAATTGGGCCCAAAGAGATGTACAGTGGTGAATGTACTTGCCTCTGCCCGATACCTCACACCTTATGTATATCTCTGAGTGCTACCAGAATTGGAAACAATAATAGAGTAAAATGGCTGACTAAAATGATGTATGCATGACCATGCTAGTTACAAGATCAACTCCAGGGAGGTAAAGTTAGGTAAGCTACTAAGTGATCAAATGGACATTGCAATTAAAAGATTAATAAAGAGGGTAAAGGCACTTGTTAACATAAATAGATCAAATTAATTATAAACACTGCAGAATGCAACTCTAACACAACTGATATGATATACTGGTGCAACAATGTATAGTCGAACTTATAGCACACCACAAACATCACTGAACAGATTATGAAGTGTATATAAAGAAACAAGAGCACTAAATAAGGAATTGAAAAAACCGAGATTAATAGACATATACAAGAATCTCTACCCCTCCGAAACACACACTTATATAAGCACAATATACGTGTTTCCCCCAGAATATGAAGTGTATTCCTAGGATAAATCACATTACTAGGACACAAAGATTGTCCATAAAGTGAGCTAAAAGAGATTCTTTGAATTCCTATGTATACTTATATATATGTACTTATATATACATATATGTATGTATATATATGTATATTGTATATACATACATATATGTATATATAATAATATTTATTTACATATATATATATATATATATCACAGGACTTAACAATACTGAGTGCATAAAACCAAGTTACAATAACCAAATGTAAAAATACACCTACCAAAGAGTCAGTCTGGGATGGGGGCTAAATGGGAATTGTGGGCGATTGGAAGGGAAATTCTGATAGGATACGTGAATTGAACATTATAGGTTTGAAAGATATGTATAACTGGAAATCACAGTGCTTAATATGATATTTTAAAGATGCAAAAAAGAAAAACAAGAACATAAGTACAAAAAGAATGCTAGTGGGGAGGGGTGAAAATATATAAAAAGGTGTGGAAATAGAAGTGAAATACTTATTCTGGTCTTGTGATAAAAGACCATTCTCAGAATCACTGATAAGAAATAGGTATCAGTGTAAATTTGCCTGTAATTATCTAAAACTGATCGTGGAATTTTTTCTTACTTCTTATACATATATTGAATTTTTATATGATCAACTTATTTTATAATCCATGTTATTATTTATTATTGCTTTAGTTCTGTGAATAATCGCTTGTGATTGTTTTAGTTTCGTGAATATATGACTAAAGGTAATGTGCCATATTACTACAAAACGTGATTTTGAAATTTTTCTTATTCAGAATATATAATGGTTTTTAAGGATTTATATAACTTAAATGAACAAATTCCAGAAGATTTTTTTGGTGTTATGATGTTGTTTTTGGTGTCATTTATTAATTTCTGTTTCCTCTCGTTATTAGAGTAAAATCTGTGAGGACATCAAATTAGTCTGCTTCCATATTCATGTTGTGGTTATGGTTTTGGATCTAACAGCTCAGTCTAGAGTACATTTTGGATGTAGCGCTTACTTTGGCGTGTAAAAGTGGCATAAAAGAAACACTTAAATTTTTACTTAACTATTTAGGTTTTAAACTTCATTTTTATCGGAGAAATTTATTGTATTATTGAAGCTGGTGTAATCTCTTTCATACCAATAATAGTCAATGTATGTGAGATTTATTCTGTTTACTCAATTTTAAAATTGATCTGTACATTTAGAAAATCACATTATTTGACTACTGCGAACGTGTTTTACAAATTGAAGTTGAATAAAA
>JAJIBD010014881.1:0-49576 GCA_021461705.1 Cryptotis parvus
TCTCCTGAATGATGCTTAGTTCTCTCCTCCCTTATACTGTCTAAATAAAAGGTTTTACTTTACTCTGTATTTCCTTCTAAATTTATTTCCTGTGAGACATGGAATAGACCTGCGATATCTTGGGAAAAAAATGAGTATTGTCTTTCTTTCCTGTGAAGAGCACTTCCCTAATCCAGTCTAAATTCCCTACCTCCCTAAAGATTTGGTGGTAGAGATAGTTTCTCATGAGACACAGTAAATAATTGCTGAAGTTATATCTGTTTCATTCAACAGCGCTTGGCTTCTGTGAGATGTAGCTTCTTTCTCATGTTTGGTTAACTTCACTTGTATCACTTGTCTTCCCATAGATGATCAATTTGCTCGGCGGGCACCAGTAACATCTCAATATGCCCTGTCACATGCAAGATAGCCCACAGGAATCTGCCCTCTCCAGGAACATAAAGAGCCTCAAACCATTCCATCAAGTCATGGGAATGAGGTCTATAATTGTTACGATATTTGACATGTCAAATACGACATGGGTAGCTTGCCAGGCTTTGCCGTGCGGATGGGATACTCTTGTAGTCGCCTCGAAACACGAGCATTTAATGATGAACCTGTTGTGATCAGCTCTTCTGCTGGGTGGAGCTCTGAAGAGAGAGGAGTCGGATGTGGAAAATGGTGGCCCTCGTGGTGTGGGATTCCTCTGGCTTCTTGCAAGGCTCTGCTGGGGTAGCGGTCCAGGGCTAGAACCTGCCATCCCTCTTGGGCGCCTTGTGGTCAGTTGGGCACAGGGCGATCAGGTAGCAGCTCTGCCCCATGTGTGTGAGTCTCTGGACCGGCATACGTGGGCTGGGCTTGAAAAAGACTGCTGCATGGTGGGTCACTGATGAGCCGGGCTGTGATCAGTTCTTCTGCTGGGTGGAGCTCTGAAGAGAGGGGAGTGACCTTCCCTGCATCCAAGGCAAGTGCCCCGCACACTTGACTATCACTCTAGACCCTCATTTATTCTCTTATTTATTGTCCGTCAAATCCTGTTAAATGTGTTTTTATGTCTGATTTTCCTTTTCAACGAGTATTTTAAGTACACAATTAATGTATTTGTACTTAAGGAACATCCTTTATATGTTTTAGTTTAGTTTTGGGGGATAACACCTGGTGATGCTCACTAATTACTCCTGGTGGTGCTGGAATGATCGTATGGCACATTGGAGATCGAACCTGGGTCAACCTCATGCAAGAAAAATCCCACCATCTCATATGGTCCTCCAAGCACTAACAGGAATAATTGCTGAGTACAGAGCCAGTTGTAATCCCTGAGCATTGCAGGATGTGGCCTGTGGGGAGTCATTGGGGTCCCCAACAGTATCAGGACAGAAGTTCTCTTCTACCTCCGAGGCTGCCCGGGGAAACAGATGAAAACGCACAAGTCAGGAGCAGTTCCAAAAAGCCTTTTAATAGTACAAAAGCTCTAACACTGCAATCCAATATATGAAAGAACTCTAGCTCTGATCAGAACTTAGACCATAAGAGACCCCAAGTCTCCCAACAAAAGAGAGAGGATCTCACCCAAGAGGAGTCCACCCAAAAGAAGGGGGGGAAAAGGGGCAAGTGCCTCAAGTCTATCCCCTTACCAAAGTATCCTAACTGTTGACAGGGATAGTCCTGTCAACAAAGAGCCCTAAATAGAGTGTAGAAGGGGTGCCACACCCTATTACAGGTATAAACAAAGGATTATGCCAAGGAATAATCCCTTCTCTGAGATTATCTCTTATGTAAAACACTGAGAGAGAGAGGAGCTGGTATAAAGTAATACATCTTAATTTCATGGACTTCATGTAATCTAGATGGTATCTACAAGGTTCTTCTTATTTATGATCTTCACCAGGGTGATTCTGAGTATCTTGTTCTCCATATACTGAAAAGGTCACACTCGCCTGCGTGAGGGCAAACTAGTATGATCCTTCCTGTAATCTTAAAGATAGTCTCAACATAGCCAAGGTGGCAGTCTCCTGGTCAATTCTAACTGTCCCACAAAAGCCTAGGTCCAGATGGATTCACAAGTGAATTCTTTCAAACCTTTAAGGAATGTTGCAGGACTCCTCTAAGAGCTCCTTTCTCTACCCTATGGAGGTTTCTCCAGGAGGATCTTGGCTCAAGACATTAGCATATAAAAAGACATTGGGTGAGGTGCTGGGAGAAATTACCTGAGGGCATTTGACCCTGCCAGGAGAAGTTTACATTTGGCTTGCAGCTCCTCCCAGCTCTGCTGGGAGGCTTTGAATTTTCATCTCTAGATAGCCCAGCCCAGAATTGGCTGGGCTGGGGAATCTGGGAGGATATCTGGTTATAAGATAAGCTGCAAGAAGAAAGAAGCTCTCTCTCTTTTTTCCCCTTTTGCCATTTCGCCTTCCCTTGGCATTTTTCTTCTCTGTCCTCTCCATTCTCTGTTGGGCCTCAACACATGGTGGCAGCCATCTTGGCCTGCACCTGGCTGGGGCCTCGCTGGGAACCCAGAGTCCAGAGGTTTTCCCTGCTCTTGTATTGTATATTGGAACCTGTAATAGTAAAGCCCTTTTAAAACTGCATCGGATTCCTGAGTTTTCATCGATTCCTCGCCGGCCGGAGGTAGAAGGGAACTTCGCTTCCCGGCACTGCTGGGGACCCTGGTGGAGCTCCCTGACAAAGGAGGACCAACTGCCAGTCCTTTTAAGCTCTTCCAGGAAATAGAAGAAACAGAAACGCACCCAAACAGCTTCTACAAGGCATATATCACCCTGATACCCAAAGCAGGCAGAGACAACACAAAAAGAAAACTACAGACCAATCTCCCTGATGAACACGGATGCTAAGATCTTCAACAAAATACTAGCAAACAGAGTCCAAAGACTCGTCAAAAAATTATACATCATGACCAAGTAGGATTGATCCTGGGAATGCAAGGATGGTACAACATTAGCAAGTCAATGAACATAATACATCATATCAATAAGAGAAAAAATAAAAACCATATGATCCTATTGACAGATGCAGAGAAAGCATTTGACAAGATCCCACACGCATTCATGATTAAAACCCTCCAGAAAATGGGAATGGAGTGGTTGGGTCTCCAGTGTATTGGATGGGTCTCAAGTGTATTGAGAAAAACAATACACATTAAAATATGTGAAGTTGCTTCTTCACAGAAATTACTAGGAAAGGCAGTTCAAAAACCAAACCCTCCTTTCTTTTATTTCACTCAAAACGGTCTCTATCTTCTGATCCACTTGTGTCTCCAAGCATGCTTTGTTTTCCTGATTGAATCCATGAATTGCAAAAGGAATTTACTGACACTTAGAAATTAATGAGGGGCTGGAGTGATAATTCAGTGGGTAGGGTGTTTGCCTTGCACGCGGCTGGCCTGTGCTGGCCGGGTTCGATCCCCAGCATCCCATATGGTCCCCTGAGCACTGCCAGGAGTAATTCCTGAGTGCAGAGCCAGGAGAAACCCCTGAGCAATGTCGGGTGTGACCCAAAAAAGCAAAAAAAAAAAAAAAAAGAAAGAAAGAAATTAATGAGATTTAGTCCCTGCACCATGTCTACAAGAATAAAGTGAAACAAGAAAGCAGTTTTGCCAGTTGTCATTTTTGGTTCAGAAACTATAGAAATGTGGTGCCACAAAGGCAGCAGGGGGCAACAGCAGACAAACCACGCACAGAAGGCCCAGGAGACTCACCTCCACACAGCAGCTCCCATCCAAGACAATGTCTCCTTTCTTATCTTTCCGATCCTCACTCACATAATAAGAAATAATGTTGGGTTTTAGTGCAAACCATCACTCAGTTCAATGTTTCTGTTTGTGGCCCTTTTTCATCATGTAACCCTGTAAAGACAAAGGCTGACATGAATGTCTTAGAGGAGCAGACACCTTTCCTTTGATGGTCTCACTTTTTTTTTAACATTTTATTATACCACCGTGAGATATACAATTACAAAGATGTTCATAAGATGTTCATATTTGGGTTTTGGTCATACAGTGTTCCAGCACCCATCCCTCCACCAGTGCCCATTTCCCACCACCAATGTCCCCAATTCCTCCCCCCCTCCCCTTGCCTGCCTCCATGGCAGGTTCTTTATTTCTTTCCCCTTTATCGCTATCTCTCTTTCTTTTCATTCCCTTCCACATTGTGGATTACAATACATACATTAAGAGGTTGTCATGTGTATCTTTTTTTGCCTGTATTTAATGCTCGCATGATGTTCTCGAGGGTGGCGCTGAAGAGTTTTGGTGAAATGGTATCACCCTGTTGAACCCCTCTTTTCACATTAATGATCACTTCTTTGTAGAATGGTGAGATCCTGGTGGTGAATCCATAATACAGCTCACGAAGGATCTTGATGTATTGGGTTTGAACACCCTGATTGGCTAGGTGGGCAGGTGGATGTGGCTATCAAAGAGATCTGAGTAGAAGTCCTGGATAATCTTCTCCATTGCCTTTCTGGAAGATGTGATAGATCCATCAGGGCGTCGGAGGGCAGTCATCTTGGTCTTATAGTTGGCAAAGGATAGGGCTTCGATGACTGCTTCAGTCTCCACAGAATCAAAGGCTTTCTCTAAATCAATGAACGTGAGACAGAGCGGCATCTTGTACTCCCTACAAACCTCGATGAGCTTCCGTTACTGTGTGGATATGGTCGATTGTGCTGAATCCTTTCTGGAAGCCTGCTTGCTCGCATGGTTGTCCTTCATCTAGTGTTCTGCTAATCCTGTTCAGGATGACTCGTGTAAACAGCTTGTAGATGACAGACAACAGGCAGATGGGGCGATAGTTGTCCATGTCGTGAATGTCTCCCTTCTTGAACAGTAGAACTGTCCTGCTGGTTTTCCATTGGGAGGGCACCTTGCATTGGGACAGGTAGCATGTGAAGAGCCGAGCTAGTGTATTGATGAGTACCGACGGCAGATTCTTCAGGTGTCCAGGTCTGACTTTGACTGGGCCTGGTGCTGTGCCCTTCTTTACCGACGAGATGGCATGTCGGATTTCAGAAGGGAGAACATTGGGAATGACATATCCATCCTGTGGAATTTGGTATGTGGGCAGGTGGATGTGGCTATCAAAGAGATTTGAGTAGAAGTCCTGGATAATCTTCTCCATTGCCTTTCTGGAAGATGTGATAGATCCATCAGGGCGTCGGAGGGCAGTCATCTTGGTCTTATAGTTGGCAAAGGATAGGCGGGCAGTCGCGAATGCTTTTCCCGGCTTCTGCTGCATCTTCCAGTATTTCTGCTCTTCTGTCTTTGAGGTCTTCTTTTTATCGCTTCACTGCACCGTTTAGCAAGCTTGGATGTTAGCATTTGGTCTCCTGAGGCTTGCGCCTTGCCACGTTGGTGAATGAGCTCAAGAGTTTCTGAAGACAGGTGTCCTTTTGTGTCTTTCTCTCTCTCGGCATTCTTTGCACAATCATGGAGGTGCTGAACCAGTCGGTTGTATTCTTCATCGATGTCGCCAATGATGGTATCTTCCCATGTTGCTGCAATGGTGCCAAAGAGTTCCCAGTTGGTGGTCGTTCTGGGAGTTCTCTTCTTAAACTTTGCAGCCTTTTCTCCCGTTGCGGGAAGTAGAATTTTGCACGAAGGAGACGGTGGTCCAATCCTGTTTGGAATTTGGGGACAACAGCTACATCGGTCAGACAAAACCGTCGATTGAAGATGATGTGGTCAATTTCATTGTGGAACTGTCCGCCAGGAGATTCCCATGTCCAACGTTTCGCTTCAGCTTTCTGGAACTGTGAGTTCCGATGAATGGTCTTGGTGGACATGATGAACTCAGATAGTCTCTCACCCTGATCCATTCTAGGCCATGGGTCCCGATGTGGAATTCTTCAGCCGATCTTCTTGGCTGAATGGGAAGGAATGGGAGTGAAGATAGATGGTTGGCAACTACACCACCTCCGCTTCGCTGATGACATTGTTCTAATAACACCAAACATTAGCCAAGCGGCACAAATGCTGGCTGACTTTGACCGAGAATGTGGAAAGATAGGTCTACAGCTGAATCTAAAGAAAACTATGTTCATGAAGAATGAACTAGTTCCAGAGGTCCCATTAACTCTCAATGGAACAAACATCTCTGAATCAGCAGTTATGTGTACCTAGGTCGAGAAATCAACATGATGAAAGACCTAAAACCTGAGCTGCGCAGGAGGAAGTGAGCGGCATGGAATGCCTTCAAAGGCATCAAAGAAATAGCTAAAAGGACAATGAACCTCCGGCTCTGGGCACATCTCTTTGACTCCACTGTTCTCCCTGCATTAACATACGCCTCAGAGACCTGGGCCCTACGAAAGCAGGATGAGAATGCTATTCGGGTCTCCCAGAGAGGAATCGAAAGAGCTGTGCTTGGAATATCACACCTCACTCAAGTGAGAGAAGGAATCCAGAGTTCTGACCTCCGTCGCTATTCCAGAATCAGGGACGCTGTCTCGTTTGCCAAAGCATCAAAAATCAGATGGGCTGGACATGTAATGCGATTTGGAGACAACCGCTGGACTAGAGCCATTACCGACTGGATCCCCACGGGATGTCAAAAGATCACGTGGCCGCCCACCTACAAGATGGTCAGACTTCCTTGTAAAGACCCTGAAGGAACGGTTTGAGGCTCTTCATATTCCTGAATCAACCAGATGCCATTGGGCTACATTGGCATGTGATAGGGTCCAATGGAAATGTTACTGGTGCCCACTCGAGCAAATCGATGAAAAACGGGATACAAGTGATCAAGTGAGCAAGTGATTTAATGCTCAGTTTTAGGTTGGTATTAGCACTTTCGACAATTATTAGCACACTGTTCCATTCTCTGTCTTACCTAGCCTCTGACTCCACACATTTGTGATCATTTCAAACTTTGACAAGACCTCCTGATCCATGTTTCGCCTGACCTTGGATATTGGTATCATAATATGTGCTATATATATTTATGTCATAAAAATAAATGCAGTCATTCTGTCGACTCCTTCTGGATAACTTCTTTTATTTGTTTATTTATTTGTTTGTTTTTTTTTTGTTTATTTTTTATTTTGCTTTTTGGGTCACACCTGGCAATCCAGCAATGCTCAGGAGTTACTCCTGGCTCTGCACTCAGAAATTACTCCTGTCGGTGCTTGGGGAATCATATGGGACGCTGGGGGATCGAACCCAAGCTGGTACAGGCTGGCCGAGTGCAAGGCAAACACCCTACCCGCTAGACTATCGCTCCGGCCCCTCATTCTCGATAATTTCACTCAACATTGAAAGAAGGCAGAAACCCCCCTTTCCCAACCAGGGCAGGCCTACTCATGGAAAGTTACCAATTTAGGGCCTGAGTGTCCTTTTCATCTTGAAGTAACCTTTTGTTATCTACAAAAGGCCCAGAACAAATTCCTGTTAGAGGTTATGAGACCCCCGCCCAGAATCTACTATCTGGCCTGAATTGCCTGGATTGCATTCCTGCACGTACACATAGCCGTTGCTGACCCATAATCCCAGCGCTGTATCTAGCCGCACCAAATATAGAAAGAAGTATTAAGAATGATCTGATTGGTGGAAGATGGTTACTTGGTACAACGTGATTGGCTGCCTCTTGCGCCTACCTTGATATAATATTTTTAAATCTATTGGATGTTTATGCGCTGGGCTTTTCTGTAGCGGCGGGGAACTATCTCTTAAAAGATCCTCCCTGGAAGGGCTCGGGGCTCTTAGCCACTGACCACTTGGGGTCATGCTATGGGCCCGAGTATACTCGCTATTAATAAAACCCTTGCTTTTGCATAGGACCCGGTCCCTCAGAGTTTTCCTTGATAGGTGTGGCACTCCGAGGCTCCCAGTCAGTCACCCCATTGGGTGGCCAACTCTTTCAACATGATCCTCTCCAAGTCCATCCATTTATAGGCAAATTTCATAACTTCATTTTTCCTAACAGCTGCATAGTATTCCATTGTGTAGATGTACCACAGTTTCTTTACCCAGTGATCAATTCTTGGGCACTCTTGATTGTTTCCAGAATCTGGCTATTGTGAATAAGAGGAAGAAGGAATGAAAAGGAAGGAAGGAAGGAAGGAAGGAAGGAAGGAAGGAAGGAAGGAAGGAAGGAAGGAAGGGAAGGAAGGAAGGAAGGGGAGGGAGGGAGGGAGGGGAGGGGGAGGGAGGGAGGGAGGGAGGGAGGGAGGGAGGGAGGGAGAAAGGGAGGGCGGGAGAAAGGAGAGAAATCTAAAGAAAGGGAGAAAAGGAAGGAAAAGAAAGAGAGAAAGAGTGAAACTGGCAGGCAGGGCTGTGAACTGTGGTTAGGCAGTAACTTGTCTCCAGTGCTCAGCAGAGGAGTTGGAGAGAGAGTGAGGAGGGCACCTGCCTCATGTGGCTGAGCTGGATTCCATCCCCTGAATGGAAAATGGTCCCCTGAGCACCCCGGGAGTGATTCCAGAGTGTTGGGTTCCTTTTTGTTTACAGTGATCTCCTAGATCTCCTATTCAGCAGCTGTCAATTGTCTAGCAAGCTGCAGTGTTTTGCTGAAATGTTGCTTTTTCTCTTTACCTCCTGCCCCTTACTTGCTTTTATATTGGAGCTTAGCTCTTTTTGTATAGATACAGGAAGACACTTAAGGCTATTTTGTTATTCCTGGGCTCACAAGGCATTTCTTAAATAAGTACCTCAGTTGCCTGTAGATTGATTTTAAGTCCTCACACCCCAATAAAGGGTCTCACCATGGGTCTGGATGGAGCCAGAGAGACCACCCTGACTTTGATACGGACAACTAAAATGCAAGTTTTTGTTCTGAACCTAAGCTAAAGTAGCAAGGTCACAGAAGGAACTCTGTGTTTATCTAAAGAAATTGATGAGGACCCTGAGGGGTGGAACCATCAATCTGGTGAGAGGAATGCAGTGTGGATTATATAGTGTGACCTCCCCAGGAAAAGTCACAGGATGAAAGCCTGTCCCTCTCACTATATCCATACAAAAAAATGACTAGAAATCTCACTGAAATAAGTGTTTATTGGCTCAAGTGGAGAGAAACAACATCCCACTCTAGCCCCAGGCAGCTGGGGTGGAGTCCCCATCTTTTTTTTTTTTTTTTTTTGCTTTTTTGGGTCACACCCAGCAATTCTCAGGGGCTTCTCCTGGCTCTGCACTCAGAAATTACTCCTGGCGGTGCTCAGGGGCCCATATGGGAGGCCAGGGATCGAACCCAGGCCTTCACAGGCCGGCTGCGTGTAAGGGCAAACGCCCTACCCGCTGGGCTATCACTCTGGCCCCATGAGTCCCCATCTTTTGTAAAAGTCCTGCCACCCGCTTTTGAAAAGCCCGACCCTGTGCCTTGGAAAAATATAAAAGAGGCTCTTGTTCGGCTCAGGAAATCTGAGGGAGTGAGGAGTCTGAGCAGTCCAATGGACCCAAATACTGCTGGGGACTCTGGACAACCCTGAAATCCAGCCAGACCCAACACCTGAGCACAGAGTCAGGAGTAACCCTTGAGAATCGCTGAATGTGCCCCCAATAGACAAACAAAACACAGAACAGCTGAGAATTGGTCTCCAGAACTGGGTCAACTAAAATTGGGATGGGGGTGACGGTGTGTGGAGGGTGGGATCCTGACACAATGGTGGAGGGAAGGAGATTCTCTGGTGGGGTGTGGGATTGGAACATCGGATGCATAAAGCCCTTTCATGAACAGTGTTGTGAACCATGGTGCTTTAAATACATTTTTTTTAAATTATACCATTGTGAGAGATACAATTACAAAGCTGTGCATGATGGGTTTTAGTCATATAGTGTTCTAGCACCCATCCCTCCACCAGTGTGCACATTTCCCACCACTAATGTTCCCTGATTCCCTCCCCCCTCCCCGCCTCTATGCAGGCACTTTGCCCTCCTCTCTCTCTCTCTCTCTCTCTCTCTCTCTCTCTCTCTCTCTCTCTCTCTCTCTCTCTCCCTTCTCTTACAAATTGTGGCTTGCATACATACATTTAAGGGTTACCATGTATACTTTTTGCCTACATTCAATGCTCAGTTCTAGACTGGCATTACCATTTCCAACAATTATTAGCACATTGCTCCCTTCTCTGTCTTACCTAACCTCTGACTTCCACACACTTGCAGTAGATTCCAGCCACTGACAAGTCCTTCTGGTCCTACATTTAAAAAAAAAAAAACTTTGAAAAGTTTTTAAAAAAAAGTTGGTTTTATATACCATTAAATTATTCAACACAAAAGTTCTAAAAATATTTTTCAGTTTTGGCTTTGTTTTTTAAGTCACACCTAGCTGTGCTCAGAACTTATACCTGGCTCTGTGCTCAAAGATAACCCCTGGTGGGACTTGGGGTCCCTATGGGGAGCCAGGGACCAAACCTGGGTTTACGACCTGCAAGGAAAGTGCCCTACCCACTGTACTATTGCTCCAGGCCCCCAACTAAAAACATATTTAATAGAAAAAATGAGGCAAGGCAAGGGGGAGACTATGACCTTTGATCTCAGTAGCAAAATCAGTGGGGTGGGTAGGTGCTGCTAAATGAGACTGAGACCTCTGGGAGGAGGTGACTTCAGTAGGGCCCCAAGGCTCTCAGGACACATCTGGGGTCAGGGAGTGACCCAGGAGGGGCTGTGCTGGTCAGGAGATGTTGGGTGCCAAGTGTGTTCCAAGAAAGCTGCTTATTTTTCTTCTATTTAGTTTTTTGTTTTATGGGGGGTGGGGTGGGGTGCACCTGGCAGTGCTCAGGGCTTACTCCTGGCTCTGCACTCAGGAAGTACTCCTGATGGTGCTGGGGGGACCACATGGGATGTCAGGGATTGAATTTGGGCCAGTTGCGTGCAGGCAAATGCCCTTCCCACTGTACTGTCACTCCAGCCCCTGGAAGCTTACTAAAATGGCTCTTTGATTTCTTCCTTTTCTCAGACTTACCACACTGTCCTCTGCTGATGTCGACTTGAGGAGAGCAATGTGTTAAGAACACAGGTCAGGGGCCCAGTTCAACCTAATTTGCACTGATGAATCAGCATCAGTGAAGTTCAGAGGGGCAGCACCACCTGTGCAGGCTCAGATTCTGAAGTGGAAAAGCCTGGGGGAAGGGGCAGGCCCCTCCCTTCTCACGCAGTTCCACCCAGAGCCATGGTGAGATTTCACTTTTCCAGGTAGTTGACATCTGGGAGGGGTACCCTGGGGTCTTGCCTCCATCCCTGTGGCTGACCCATCCTGCAATATTAATCTGGCGGCTATTAATGTTTAATCTGCTTTCTAGCCCACATCACCCTTGCAACGCCTTCTCACACTTGAGCTTGGAATGATAAAAATAGTTGTGCTTGGGGGCCAGAGCCATAGTTCAGCAGGTAGGGTGTTTGTTTGCACGCGGCCGGCCTGTGCCGGCCTGGGTTCGATCCCCCGCATCCCATATGGTCCCCCGAGCACCACCAGGAGTAATTCCTGAGTGCAGAGCCAGGAGAAATCCCTGAGCATTGCTGGGTGTGACCCAAAAAGAAAAAGAAAAGTTGTGCTTACTCCTCTCGTCCTTACCCATTTGGGGGTTTGAGGACTTAACAGGAAGTAATATCTCACCCTTACCCATGTTGGGGGGTTTGGGGGCTTAACAGGAAATAATATTGCTTGAATATTCTACAGTCATACAATTACCCGCACTTCCTGCCCCCACTGGGTGAAGCAAAGGAATCTTAAGTGTGCTTGAGTCTGGGCCTGCCTTTGCTTCTCAGAGCACACCTATATGCACTGTCAGTGTGTTTCTAGGTAGTCTGGATGGGTCACCTTGGACCGAAAGTGTTCAGAGAAGCTAATCAACTTATCCAGCGCTGCATAGTACAATGTTAATGCTTGCAAAGGGCTAGGAGTGGATTTTGACAACCATCTTCTTTGATCTCTGTTTCGGGAAATCCCTTCCACCAACACCCCTCAGGCCACATTGTCGAACAGAAGGGGTTCCTGGGGCTCAAACTCCTGAGTCATGAGATGGAAACAATACAGTCTTGGAGGAGGTCAAAAAAAGGCAGAGAGAAACTAAATTTGCTGGTTGATTTTGATCACATCTTGTCCCTCCCAGGGCCGATCCCTGGCACCTAAATACAGTCCCCAGAGTGCAAAGCCAGGAGTAGCTTCATGATGACAACCTGGTGTGGTTCTCCTGGTGTGGTTTTTGAAAGAACTCCTCCTTTCAAACACCCACACATTCAGCGGGTAGGGTGTTTGCCTTTGCACGCGGCCGACCTGGGTTCGATCCCTGGCATCCCATATGGTCCCCTGAGCATCGCCAGGAGTAACCCCTGAGCGTCACCGGGTATGACCCAAAAAAGCTAAATAAATAAATAAATAAACAAATAAATAAATAAACAAACAAACCCACACATTTCCCCTACTCAGAGACCTTCAGCGGCTCCCCATCACCCTGAAGAAAAAACCCTAATCTCTCTGTTGGCAAATGAGGTCCCAAATACCTTCCCTCTCTCCAGCTCCTCTTGTCAATCCACCCAGGACGTTCCCTTCTGGAATGCCTCTCTTGTCTGGAGCTGCCTGCTGCCCTGCTGGGTCTCTGTGGAAATTCTTACCCTGCAGCCGAGACTTCTGCCCTGGGAACTTTCTGATACAGGGTCCTGCTCTGAGTTAGCTTCAGTAGAGCTGGGGGTGGGGTCTGGGCATCAGTACCTTATCCTGCATGTGGAGAACCTGAAATAATTTCAGAGTGAACAATGATGCCATCACCCCTTCTGATCTCCAGTCTCGAAGGGCCGAGGAGGAGGCATTTGAAAGGCTGGTTTCACATCCAGTTTCAGGAGCTGCCTGACTCCCCTGAAGTAGCTGTCGCTTGGATGCCAACACTGGGCACCTGCTAGCCTCCAAGTGAGTGGGCAGGCCTTTTCCTCCAGCTGCTGGCCATAAGCTTCAGTTCCCAGGGGCAGGCGTGCCCAAAGGGAAGGGAGGTGCTCTGCTGCTCCCACAGTCTCCACACAGATCTGGGGATTTGTTCTACATCTGCCACCAGCAGCTAAAGGCTGAGTCTTTACCCATCAACCCCGCTACCTAGCACAGTGCTCCCTGCCCTCGTCACCCCGACATCAGGCTCTCAGTAAGAGTCTGAATTAACGGAAGAGATGGCCACCGCCAGTAAGAGATTCACCAGGGTCCCCAACAAAGCTAGTGGCAGCTAAGCCTGGACCCCAAGTGTTCTATCTTCCAGGGCCTTTTCCCTTCCATCCACCCCCTCTCCTGGGTGGTCCCATCAGCTGGGCCTGCTCCCAAGAGCCCTTCAGAACCAAGGGAACCCACTGTGTTATCCAATCCTGAGGGATCACCATGTACTATCCATGCTTTCTCCGGAATCCCAGCTCCACCTGAGGAGGCCTTGGCCCTTCCGATGTGCGGGCCGCGCACCTGGAACAAATTCCATCTTCATTGAGACTCATGGGCCTGGAGACCTGGAGAAGGGCCCAGCAATCTTGCCTTAATGAGGTACTTCCAGATGATTCCAATGTATGTGTGAGAACCATGGAGTTCCAGAAACAGCCCCTGGGGAGTTCAGATCCCATAAATACCTCTGGGCAGAACCAGCTTTACTGGCCTTAGTGGGGATCTGCTTGTGTTTCCAGGCACCTCCTAAGGCTCCAGAGAACAACGTGGGCAGCTGCCCTGTTGGATGTTGCGTCTGCAGGAGACTGTCTTCCCTGGGCCCTGGCCACGGAAGAGGAGTGTAGACTGCTTAGAAGGTTCCAGGAGCAGCGCTGCCAGAGGTTCGTGCCCGCTGATGAGGGATGATGCTTGCACTACCAGAGTGGGTACCTCTACGTGAAGGCTGCTCTCCAGGTGAGGCACCTGCTTTGGCTGGATGAGAAAACTGGGGGCTTGGGGGAGTGTGGTCTGCTAAATTCGGCCTGGAACATACTGAGGCGATGCGGGTCGCCTCACTAGCCCACTCGGTACCCTCTTTGTTTCTGGGGTGCAAAAGGGCCTGGCAGTGCCCCCAGCAGAGGTTCTGAGGCAGGAGGAGAAGGATTTTGTGCTTCTTAATCAGGCTCGTATGAGAACTCCAGTATTGATGGAAGGAGGGGAAACAGGAAGTCTCAGGGCCTGAGGGTGGATAGGAAGGGAATAGGAAGCTAGAACTTGGGCAGTCCCAGGGGGTTGGCAGGGAGGGAGTTCAGATTGCTGCTTGGGGGTGTCATGGGACCCCTGTGTTGGTCCAGTACAAGCCTGAATCACTGATCGGCACCACTGGATGGATTCCTGACTTTCTCTGGGGTGGGTCCCCTGCAGGAGTGTACCCTGAGGGTCCTATCCCGCTCTCCCAGTTCTGGAAGGTGCCCCCTCAAAGTGGTCTCTCCCATCTCCCAGGAGCTGCCCTCACATGAGGTTCCCTTGGGTCTGTGGGTGCTGCTGGCGCCCCTAAGATGCTGCTCCCTGCACTCTGCCCCTTGCCTCTGGGCCTTGCCTGGAGGAGCATCTTCAGTTTGGCCTTTAAGCAAGTTCCCCTTGGCTGCTGGGGAAATTTTTCTCAGCTAATCGTGCCCCCTTAGATTTCCTTTCCACCCCACGCCCTGCTGAGTGTTGCAGGCTTGTGTTTGTGTGTGTGTGTTTTTTTTTTTTTAACTTTTTGGGTCAGACACGGCGATGCTCAGGGGTTACTCCTGGCTCTGCACTCAGGAATTACTCCTAAGCGGTGCTTGGGGACCATATGGGATGCTGGGGATCGAACCCGGGCCGGCATGGGCCTGCGTGCAAGGCAAATGCGCTACCCACTGGGCTATCGCTCCGGCCCGTGTTGTGTTTCTTACCTCCAATTACCACCTTCCTAATAATATCCCATTTGCCTCAGTTTCCTTTCAGGTTGGAGGAAATCGCCTCCAGACAGCAAAGGTCAGGGGAGGCCAGACTTTTATCTTTAAAGGACTTCCTGAGCTCAGGGTAGAAGATGAGTTCCAGGTGGAACTGTTGGAGACCCTAATCATAAGACCCACAGAAGACAGCCGGGGTGGAAGGGTGGGCGTGCCCTTTGCCTGATGGGCAAAGGGCCTTCAGAGTCTAACTGGCTGTTATGTGTGTGGACAGGGGGCAGGAGGCCACTCCTAACCTGTCCTGCTTCTGCCAGCAACTGATCATGTTATTAGAGGGCCCGGCTACATCCTGCAGGTCCAAGGCCAGGTCCTGTGATAAGGTGATGGATCCTACATCCCTGTCCACTATTGGCCAGGCTGCTTCCAGTTCCTGGGGAGTCCCCCCTCACTCCAGTCTCACCGCCTCCACCTGAAGTTTCCTGCCTCCCCCATGTGCATTGGATGGGAGACCCTCTGCCTGGATCCTGCTGTGCCTGGGTCAGGGTCTCCCATTGATGTGCAGGCTGGTTGCTGGGTCAGCAGAAGCACACCTGGCTCATATCCACATGAAAGCTAGGTCCTGCTATCTGCCTTAGACTTCTGTCCCCAGATTTCAGGGTGGGGTGGGGCTTGACTTTCCCCTTGCCTTACCAGGGAGTGTTCCTGGCTTCCTTTTTTTTTTTTAAATACATCTGCGATGACATAATTATAGACATATTATGTCTCGGCAGACAGGATGTGTCAGATAAAGGAAGTTGGTCCAACACCTTGATTCGGGCTTGCAACCTGCAACTAGAAATCTCAACTCTCTGGAGTCTGGAAAAGTTTGAGTCTAAGCTTGCAGCTATGAAGGAACTTTATGAGGTTTGGAACATCATTAAAATTCCTATAAACTTGTCCTTTACTTAGGAAAGGCATATCTGGTGGTACATGGGGACCATTTTGGAGCTGCTGGGAGGGAGGGGGTCATGTGAACCAGGGCCAGAACAGAGGGGTCCATCATGCAGGATATACGCTCCAGCCTTTTGTGCCAACTCCCCACGCCTCTGGAAACTTTGTACAATTAAAAAGTACAGGGTGGGGGCCCAAGTGGTAGCACAGCAGAGAGGGTGGGGGAATTTGTCTTGTATGTGCCTGATCCAGGTTCGATCCCCAGCATCCTATAGGATTCCCCAAGCACCACCAGGAGTAATTCCTAAGTATAGAGCCAGGAGTAACCCCTGAACATCTCAGGGTGTGACCCAAAAAGCAAAAAATAAAATTAAAATTAAATAAATACAAGTACAGGGCGTGGACCAGGGCAGTTGCCATGTCTATGAGAGGCTCACAGACATGGGGCAGAGCTGCTCTCCCTGTGCCCAGCCGCTCATGAGGCGCCCAGGAGGGATGGCGGGTTCTAGCCCTGGCCCGCCACCCCAACAGAGCCTCACAACAAGCCAGATGACCACCCCACTCCATGAGGGCCTCCATTTTCCACATCCGGACTTCCCCTCGTCAGAACTCCACCCAGCAGACCAGCCTATCAGCCCGGCTCGTGCAGCCGGTTCATCAATAAATACTGGATTTAGAGATGACTACAAGAGTATACTACCTGCATGACAGAGCCTGGCAAGCTACCTGTGTTGTATTTGATATGCCAAATACTAGTAACAATTATAGACCTCATTCCGAATGGATTGAGGCTCTTTATGTTCCTGGAGCAAGCAGATTCCCTTGGGCTCTACTAGCGTGAGACAGGACATATGGAGATGTTACTGGGGCCCGCTCGAGCAAATCGATGATGAACGGGAAGATAGTGATACAGTGATACATCTGCGACACCCCCTCCCCCCCAAGCAGATCCGCTCTCCTGCCCGCCCCTGCAGCTGCCCAGCTCCTGCCTCTTTAACCCCACCCCAAGATTTGGGGGGGGTGCGCATCAGGGCTGGCATTTGGCTGCGCTTTGCCTGAGTGCGACAAACCCGCTAGCACGGGTAGCGGGGCGCCAACGGCCACCGAAGTGCTGGTGGTACAGTGCTGGGCAGCTGTGTGGCGGGGAGGGGGGGGGGGGAGGTCTCGAGCCTCGGGCTTCTCAGCTAGGGGACAGGTTGTGCAGAAATGCCAGGAATGCACCAGGGCAAAGTCCACACAGGGCTCCCCGCAGCCCTGCTGAGCTGTCCTGGCCCCAGGGGAGGTCACCAGAGCATCTTCTGAGCTGCTCAGCCTCTGATTGGGGTTTTTTCTTTTTGTTGCTGCATTGGTTTTCAGAACTGAATTGGGGGCTCTGGCGATGTAGCCAAAGTTATTGATGGTTGCACAAGGTTTTTGGCAAGTTTGGTTTGTCAGATTTGAGTAGTGCATGGTTCTCTTTATCAGGGTTTGCCTGCAGGAAAGGGTGCGGAAGGGACTTAGAGTTGTGAGCTTGTGATCAACTTTTTGTAGCCTCATTTTACACACGCAGACCCCTGCCCACGCAGACCCCTGCCCACGCAGACCCCTTCCCACGCAGAGAGACACCGCCACGCAGAGAGAGAGATACGCCCACGCAGAGAGAGACACGCCCCACCCACGAGAGAGAGAGACACGCCCCACCCACGGAGAGAGAGAGACACGCCCCACCCACGGAGAGAGAGAGACACGCCCCACCCACGGGAGAGAGAGAGACACGCCCCACCCACGGAGAGAGAGAGACACGCCCCACCCACGGAGAGAGAGAGAGACACGCCCCACCCACGGAGAGAGAGAGAGACACGCCCCACCCCACAGAGAGAGAGAGACACGCCCCACCCCCCACAGAGAGAGACACGCCCCACCCCCCACAGAGAGAGAGACACGCCCCACCCCCACCCACGGGGAGAGAGAGACACGCCCCACCCCACCCACGGGGGGAGAGAGACACGCCCCACCCCACCCACGGGGAGAGAGAGACACGCCCCACCCCCACCCACGGGGAGAGAGAGACACGCCCCACCCCCCACCCACGGGAGAGAGAGAGACACACACCCCCACCCACGGAGAGAGAGAGACACACACACCCCCCACGGGGAGAGAGGGGACACACACCCCCCACCCAAGGGGAGAGAGGGAGAGACACACACACCCACACCCACGGGGAGAGAGGGAGAGACACACACCCACACCCACGGGGAGAGAGGGAGAGACACACACACCCACACCCACGGGAGAGAGGGGGAGAGACACACACACCCACACCCACGGGAGAGAGGGAGAGACACACACACCCACACCCACGGGGCAGAGAGGGAGACACACACACCCACCCCACGGGGCGAGAGGGAGAGACACACACACACACACCCACGGGGCGAGAGGGAGAGACACACACACACCGGGCGAGAGGGAGAGACACACACACACACCCCACGGGGAGAGAGGGAGAGACACACACACACCCACGGGGAGAGAGGGAGAGAGACACACTCACCCCCACGGGGAGAGAGGGAGAGAGAGACACACACCCCCCCACGGGGAGAGAGGGAGAGAGACACACACACACACCCCCACGGGAGAGAGGGAGAGACACACACACACCACCCCACGGGAGAGAGAGGGAGAGACACACACACACCCCCACGGGGAGAGAGGGAGAGACACACACACCCCCCACGGGGAGAGAGGGAGAGACACACACACACCCCACGGGGAGAGAGGGAGACACACACCTCCCCCACGGGGAGAGAGGGAGAGACACACACACACCCCCAGGGAGAGAGGGAGAGACACACACACACCCCCCACGGGGAGAGAGGGAGAGACACACACACCCCCACGGGGGAGAGAGGGAGAGACACACACACACCCCCACGGGGAGAGAGGGAGAGACACACACACTCCCCCACGGGGAGAGAGGGAGAGACACACACACACACCCCACGGGGAGAGGGAGAGACGGAGAGACACACACCCACGGGGAGAGAGGGAGAGACGGAGAGACACACACCCACGGGGAGAGAGGGAGAGACGGAGAGACACACATCCACGGGGAGAGGGAGAGACGGAGAGACACACACACACACACCCCACGGGGAGAGAGGGAGAGACGGAGAGACACACACACACACCCACCCACGGGAGAGAGGGAGAGACACACACCCACACCCACGGGGAGAGAGGGAGAGACACACACCCACACACACCCATGGGGGAGAGAGGGAGAGACACACACACACACACCCACGGGGAGAGAGGGAGAGACACACACACACACCCACGGGAGAGAGGGAGAGACACACACACACCCACGGGGAGAGAGGGAGAGACACACACACACCCACGGGGAGAGAGGGAGAGACACACACACACACACCCACGGGGAGAGAGGGAGAGAGACACACACACACACCCACGGGGAGAGAGGGAGAGACACACACACACACCCCACGGGGAGAGAGGGAGAGACACAAACACACACCCACAAGGAGAGGGAGAGACACGCAGGGAGAGAAGGGAGAGAGACACACGCACGCACCCACAGAGGGAGGGAGAGACACACACACACACACGCACGCACCCACAGAGGGAGAGCGAGACGCACAGAGACAGAGCGCCACGCGCCCGCAGGCAGAGCGCCACGCGCAGAGAGCACCACAGCGCACACAGAGAGAGAGAGACAGACAGACACACAGGCACACAGAGAGAGAGAGACACGCAGGCACACAGAGAGAGAGACAGACAGACACGCAGGCACACAGAGAGAGAGACACGCAGGCACACAGAGAGAGACACGTTTGCAGGCACACAGAGAGACACGTTTGCAGGCACACAGAGAGACACGTTTGCAGGCACACAGAGAGACACGTTTGCAGGCACACAGAGAGAGAGACATGCAGGCACACAGAGAGACACGCAGGCACACAGAGAGAGAGACATGCAGGCACACAGAGAGAGAGACACGCAAGCACACAGAGAGAGAGAGACACGCAGGCACACACAGAGAGAGAGACACGCAGGCACACACAGCGAGACACGCAGGCACACACAGCGAGACACGCAGGCACACAAGAGAGAGAGACACGCAGGCACACAGAGAGAGAGACACGCAGGCACACAGAGAGAGAGACACGCAGGCACACAGAGAGAGAGACACGCAGGCACACAGAGAGAGAGACACGCAGGCACACAGAGAGAGAGACACGCAGGCACACACAGAGAGAGAGACACGCAGGCACACAGAGAGAGAGAGACACGCAGGCACACAGAGAGAGAGAGACACGCAGGCACACAGAGAGAGAGAGACACGCAGGCACACAGAGAGAGAGAGACACGCAGGCACACACAGAGAGAGACACGCAGGCACACACAGAGAGAGACACGCAGGCACAGAGAGAGAGAGAGAGAGACACAGGCACACAGAGAGAGAGACACGCAGGCACACACAGAGAGAGAGACACGCAGGCACACACAGAGAGAGAGAGACAGGCACACACACAGAGAGAGAGACACGCAGGCACACAGAGAGAGAGACACGCAGGCACACACAGAGAGAGAGACACGCAGGCACACACAGAGAGAGAGACACGCAGGCACACACACAGAGAGAGAGACACGCAGGCACACAGAGAGAGAGAGACACGCAGGCACACAGAGAGAGAGACACGCAGGCACACACAGAGAGAGAGACACGCAGGCACACACAGAGAGAGAGACACGCAGGCACACACAGAGAGAGAGACACGCAGGCACACAGAGAGAGAGACACACACGCAGGCACACAGAGAGAGACACGTGCAGGCACACAGAGAGAGACACGCAAGCACACACAGAGAGAGAGACACGCAGGCACACAGAGAGAGAGACACGCAGGCACACAGAGAGACACGCAGGCAGGCACACAGAGAGAGAGACACGCAGGCACACAGAGAGACGCACAGACACGCTCATGCACAGACACACACACCCATGTCTGTCAATGCTCCTAGTAGTGGGGGATCTTTTGCAGGAGATCCTGAATGCAACACTTGGCTGTCATAAGACTTGTAATTTTTCTTGTCATGCTGAGCTGTGTTTAGATCTATTTATAATACATAATAAATAGAAACAGAGAATCAGTATTTGGTCAGTGATGGGACAGATAGAACTGTCTGGGACAGTTAAATTCGGGTGTATCAGTTACCACTGGTAGTAATCCAGCACAACACAATTGTGTCTATTTCAAGATGTAATTTATTAGTTGAGATTGACTCTCTTCTCGCTCTCTTAGTGAGTTTGATAAACAATTGCTGCCCTGCAACTTTCAAAGAAGGGTCATTATGTATAACACCAGCAGTGATTACTGTACAGTGGAGTCATTTTTTAATCCACCGTATTGAAGAAAACCAACATTCTTACAGAAGGTGGGTGGCTAGAATTGCGCCTCCACACCTTGGCTTAGGAATGAATGGAAAGTGCTGATCTTTTAAGGCTGTGTCTTTTAAGGCTTATGTTTTAAGGCCGGTGGCGTGCAAGGCAAACGCCCTACCACGGCTATCGCTCCGTCCCTGAAGTATCACCATTTTGATTCCCAGTAAACCTAATGAAAAATGGCAACATAAAATTGAAAACAATTGATATCAGAAATGGTGTTTCTGCATGTTGAAAGTAGAGGCTTTTATTTGATACAGTTTGTTTTGAAGGTTGCACTTTATTATAAGCCTCTTTACATTTGATTACTTTGTATCAAGATTCCGGCCCAGGTATGCTGAATCAGAGACTCTCAGACATGGGGCAGAGCTTCTCCTTGCTCTCCCTGTGCCCAGCTGCTCGTGAGGCCGCCGGGAGTCATGGTGTGTTCTAGCCCTGGCCTGCCACCTCAGCAGAGCCTCACAACAAGCCAGACCACCCTCCACTACTGCATGGGGCCCACCATTTTCCACATCCCGACTTCCCTCTCGTCACAACTCCACCCAGCAGACCAGACTATCACAGCCCAGTCGCGCGGCCACTAGTGGCTGCGCGGTTCATCTATAAATGCTTTATTTAGAGGTGACTACAACAATATGCCACCCGCACAGCAAGCCTGGCAAGCTGCTCGTGTAGTATTTGATATGCCAAATACCAGTAACATTTATATTAGGTCATTCCCGTGACCTAATATAATGGTTTGAGACTCTCTATGTTCCTGGAGCAAGCGGATGTCTTTGGGTTCTACTAGCATGAGACGAGACATAAGGAGATATTACTGGTGCCTGCTCTAGCAAATAGATGATTAACGGGAAGATAGTGATAGTAATAGTATCAAGATTCAGGAAAATAGTAAGTTGACTTCCTTGCCTTCTTCAAACATCTACTTGTATGATTAAAGGTGTGGAAAAGTAGAAGATGAAAGCCATTTAGGTCGGAACCTAATGAAAGGAAATAAAAATTTTTTGTTTTATTGAGAAAGGTTATGTCTGAGACATTGCTACTATTAGTTTTCAGATATGGACAATTCAAAATTTAACTGAGTTATAGTAATACAGTACGATATTGGGAAGTATTTGTCGATGCCAACAGGAAACTTATGTAACACTATCACATTACAATATAGCTGAACATGTACTTGTTTGATTTTATGTGACAATCAGAAAGTAAAAAGCACATTTAGAGTCTCAGGTTAGAAATGAAAATATGGGGGCCGGGGCGATAGTCCAGCGGGTAGGGCGTTTGCCTTGCAGGCGGCCGCCCATGCCGCCAGGGTTCCATCCCCGGCATCCCGTATGGTCCCCTGAGCACTGCCAGCAGTAATTCCTGAATGTAGAGCCAGGAGTAACCCCTGAGCATTGCCGGATGTGACACAAAAACCAAAAAAAAACAAAAAACAAAAAGTCCAAGTATGTAAATATCATCTGATTGACTGTGTACATGCTTTTATTTGCCTTCAATAAAGGGAGACTTTCAGTTAGAAACATGCTGTTGTAGGTATTTGAAGAGAGGTTTAAAAACTGGGGTTATTTACAATAGAAAATAAGCAACTGTTTTCACTAAAGTACATGAGGTCCCAGCCCCCGATATTATATAAGGAGAAGGTGCTGTATTTTATATCTAGTCTGTTATACTGGGTATGCTACACTGAAGAAGTACATGTCCAGTTATCTTCATTCATGCTTGTACTGTTTTCTCAGGGAGGTAGGGAGCAGCATAGTGAAACAAAGAAGGTAAGCAGAATCTGAAGCAGTTTGCTTTCACCCAGGGGGAATGTTCTGCATCTCATGTATATTATATTATTGCAGTTGCATTTAGCAAATTTAATTTTTGGAATAATTTGATATAATTTGAATTTAATGAAACAACCACCAAGTTCACTTTTATAAAAATGTGATTTTTATAAATTATAGCAATTATTATTTATTATTATTAAATTATTATTATAATTTAGCAATTATATGACCTTGAGTATTTGAATTAACCCTATATTTACTCAAACTGCATTTCATTTTCTGAGATATGAGGATCAGAAAAGTCAACCCTAATTCAAATGTTTAACATTTTCTTAATAAAGATGCTTGTTCTTGGTTTTTAATGGAATGATTTCAGCCTTTTAGACCAGAGCTCAACATAAGTGTAGAGTTTTCATTTCCTGGATGATGGCAATTATTTGGCACACCTAGTCTCTCACCATTACAAATGTTAAAGCTATATAATCAGACATCTTTTTCCCTATTTCAATAAAAAAGTAAACCCCTAATTTGCTGAACTCTAAAGTGGATAGTTTACCTTTAGCCTTAATTGGAGATGAAGTAGAGGTTATTCTAGAGTTATTCTAAGACACAGACTTCAGTTCAATTGTATGTTACTTTGGAAAGTTGCCTTCACACCTTCAGTGTACCAGGAGTTAATTGCCTCTTTAATGTGTTAAATGACTTTTTACTGCCTTTCCTGATAGGGGAAGAATCTGAAACACTGCACCTCTGAAACACTGTACCTCTGAAACATGATATATAATTATATATACATATAGATAGATAGATAGATAGATAGATAGATAGATAGATCGTGATATATATAGTGATATATATGTGTGTGTGTGTATATATATATATATATATATATATATATATATATATATATATAGGTCAATATATATATATGTGAAAATTGTAACAAAACTGTAATCTCAAGTAGCTGTAGGGAGAGAAGAGAAGTGAAATTTTAATCACACGGGAAGTAAAAGCTTTATGTCTGCTTGAAGGTGATGATCCTAGCAGCGAGTCAGTCTGATGCCCAAATGGGGAAATTATAGGATCTGGAGTTTGGGGTGTATATGAAAACACTTTTTCCCTGGCTACTGGTTTCTGTTGAAAATATTCAGATGTTGGTCATACTACTTTTAATGGTTCAGTGGAATTATTTTACATTTTAGGGACTATAGTTTTATTTACTCTAAGTATCAGGTTTATTGTATGATGGTGCTATCAATTAAACTTGGAAATGTTGCTGGCATTCCATTTGCCATTAGTCTATGTCGGGCGCTCCGCGCGGGTCCCCGACAGTGCCGGGAAGCGAAGTTCCCTTCTACCTCCGAGCCGGCGAGGAATGGATGAGCACTCAGGGATCCGGTGAGGTTTTAAAAGACTTTACTTATCACAGGTTCAGGCATACAAATCAGCAAAAGGAAAAACCCGATGCTTAGGATTCCAGGCTAGAACCCCAGCCACGTGTAGGCCAAGATGGCGACCACCACGTGTATAGGCTTTGGGAAAGGAGAAGAACACTTCCAAGCAGGGCGACCGCTCACAGCGAGCAACAGCCCCCAAAGAAGCGCGGGAGAGTGAAAACCGGCTAGTTTATACCCATGCAACTCAGGCCTTCCTCCCATTGTTATGGAAAGCAGGGAGTGTTAAATGTCCTTAGATAATCCCTCCCTGCACCTCACCTAGGCCCTTTAGTGTGCTAATGTTTTGAGCCAAATGCCCTTAAAGGAGTCCTGCAACAAGTCTAAACTTATTTTTTTCTTATTACTTAGATGAACTTGATATATTGATATGTTACCTACATTGTCTATCATTTTCATGGTGAAACTACCAGCTTATTGCTCATTATATAATACATTGACAATAATGTGAGTTTGGACTAATGAAATTTTAATAGTATAAGATAAATTGAAATATGGAATTATTTATTTAAAATTTTTAAGATATGTATTTTAAAATATTAAAATTTCTAAAAAAAATTTAAAAAATAAATGCTCGAGATTAGAGGTGACTACAATGCTATCCCACCTGGACTGCAGAGCCTGGCAGGTAACCCGTGTCCCTATTTGATCTGCCAAATAAGAGTAAGAATTATAGATCTCTGTCCTATAACATGATGGAATGGTTTGAGGCTCTTTATGTTCCTGGTTCCAGCAAATGGCCTTGGGTTACACGAGCATGTGACAGAACCTATAGAGATGTTACTGGTGCAGGTTTTCTCCCCTCTCTCTCTCCCTCTCTCTCCCCTCTTTCTCTCTTCCTCTGTTTCTCCCTCTCTCTCCCCATCTCTCCCTCTCTCTCCTTGAGTGGGGGGAGGGTGGGGAGGTGTGGGGGGCGGGACTGCATAGTATTCATTTTTGTGGAGTGGAAATACATGGAAGCAACACAATGTTGAAATCCTGAAATGTTGAAAATAATCGGTCAAAGTTGTCTTGTCACAGAGTTTTTAGCCTAAGCGGTTCAGAGGAATCACTGTCTTGAAATACTGGTGGTGCTTCCCAGCAAGCTCTCTATGAGTAAATTTGCATTTTCGGGATTAATGATGGGGTAAAGTACTTCCAAAGAGAGGGTTAAGACATTCAAATGCTAAAATCACTAATGTACTCCTCAGGAGTAAAATAAAAAAAAAATTTTTAGTTGCTTTAGGAACTTTAGTTTCCTAAAAATTATAAGAAAGGGATCTTAGAAACTAGAGAGGCCCACAGAATAGGGGCGTCCAAATTGATTTTCTGTGGTCCATGTGTTACTAGGTCGGATCACCTTTAGAACCATTACAATTAGAAAGGTGAGCACAGGAAAGGGAGGAAAAAGGAGGAGGTTTTAGAAAAGATATGGACTGTTTTGAGGATAAACAATCTGAGAAAAGAGGAGAAAGTGAAGAATGGAATGGCTTTGTCCTCCCCATATCACCTGCTCCTCCTCTGCTTCTCCAGAAGAGACAGTAGTGGTAAAAGGCTGGTAGCAGTCTTAGAATTACACAAGGAATTTAGCAGTCTCACTTGGGAGCAGCTGTGATCGCATATTTGTACCATGTCCGTTATTCCATAGCTGCAAATGAAGAATTCCAAAAGGAGCAGATAAACACATGCATATCCCCTACCCTTTGGAGACTTTAAAAGAATTTAAATAGGCTCCGTGCAGTAAGAAATTGACTCTCCCTATGGAAGGGACTTCTTGAATTAGCTAGAACAGAGTGAATGTTCCCTGACGATTGGAAAAAATTGCCTTACAAGTGCAAAAAAACTATCTCCCCACTGCCAAGTTTTTACACTTTAAAACATATTGGTGGGGATCGGCCATAACATGAAGCGGCTGGGGAGGCTGGAACTCGGCTCGCCCTGGGCCCAGCTGAAGAGGGGACCCCAGGAGGGCAGACGGGTTTTGGGAGTGGGCCTGTCACCTCTGGGGGGTCCCGGAAGCAGCCAGATGAGACTCCGCCCATCACACTAGCCACCATTTTCGCTGTCCGGACGCTGGGAAACTGCTTCACGACCAGATCAACAGAGCAAAACCAGTTCGAGCCCAGGTAGGCGACTCCCAGAAGCGGGAATCACTGGGAATTCGTCAGATGGAGTCAGGGTTTGGCCATTCCCCTCTCCATTTTGTCAAGCCTGGTGGCCCCGCCCAGGAGCTGCCCAGGGGCCATCGACCATAACATGAAGCAGTTGGGGAGGCTGGAACTCGGCTCGCCCGGGCCCAGCTGAAGAGGGACCCCCAGGAGGGCAGATGGGTTTGGGGAGTGGGCCCGTCACCTCTGGGGGGTCCTGGAAGCAGCCAAATGAGACTCGCCCATCACACTAGCCACCATTTTTGCTGTCCGGACGCTGGGAAACTGCTTCACGACCAGATCAACAGAGCAAAACCAGTTCGAGCCCAGGTAGGCGGCTCCCAGAAGCGGGAATCACTGGGAATTCGTCAGATGGAGTCAGGGTTCGCCATTCCCCTCTCCATTTTGTCAAGCCTGGTGGCCCCGCCCAGGAGCTGCCCAGGGGCCATCGGCCATAACATGAAGCAGTTGGGGAGGCTGGAACTCAGCTCGCCCGGCCCAGCTGAAGAGGGGACCCCCAGGAGGGCAGACGGGGTTTTGGGAGTGGGCCCGTCACCTCTGGGAGGTCCCGGAAGCAGCCGGATGAGACTCGCCCATCACACTAGCCACCATTTTCGCTGTCCGGACGCTGGGAAACTACCTCACGACCAGATCAACAGCAAAACCAATTCGGGAGCCAGATGCGCAAGCGCCGCACGGTCCATTAAAATAGTGGAAACAGTAATGTCTTTTAGTGCACTGAATTCCACGAATTGCAGGAAAGTTTGGAGGAGGGAGAGATAAAGAGGAGAGAAATGACATACAGAACCCGCCAAGTAGTTGAGGTGTGGGAGGGGGAGGGAGGTGGGGACATTGGTGATGGGAGATGGGTTTGGGTGGAGGGATGGGTGTTGGAACACTGTAGAACTAAAACTCTACATGAGCATCTTTCAATTGTATGTCTAAAATGGTGTAACAATATTTGGGGGAAATAATAAAATAAAAATAAAATCAGAAAAAAAAAAAAAAAAACCATATTGGTGGGGGAGGCTCGTGACTCTTTTTTTTTTTTTTTTTGGCTTTTCTCCGGCATTTCTCCTGGCTCTGCACTCAGGAATTACTCCTGGCAGTGCTCAGGGGACCATATGGGATGCCGGGGATTGAACCCGGGCCGGCATGGGCCGCGCAGCTGCAAGGCAAACACCCTACCCGCTGGACTATCGCTCTGGCCCCAGAGGCTTGTGACTCTTATACTAAAGGCAAAGTGAGCAATATTATTCTGACAGATCTGAGCACAGGGTCGGGGTCCAGTAATTGGCTTAGGATCCTAACCTGAGCATGAGGTATGGGTCTAACTAGGAATTGGAAGTTTGGGGTTTTCCTGAGTTTGGATTGCAATACTAGATCTTGCTTAAGTAAAAGCTTTTTTTTTTTTTATGTATTTATTTATTTATTTAGTTTTTTGGGTCACACCCAGAAATGCTCAGGGGTTACTCCTGGCTCTGCACTCAAGAATTACTCCTGGCGGTGCTCAGAGGACCATATGGATGCCGGGAATCCAACCCGGGCCGGCACAGGCCAGCCGCGTGCAAGGCAAACGTCCTATCCGCTGGGCTATCGAGTAAAGCTTTTTTAGAAACCTGCTGGATTCGTGAGTCTTCACCCGCCAGCTGCTGGTCCCTTGGGGCAGAAGGGGAGTCGCTCCTGCTCCCTAATATTGTCGGGGAACACAGTGCCCTACCCAGCTCTGTGTTTCCCAACAGGGCTGGAGATACTATGTAGAAAAGAAATGCAGGGCGCAGGGGTTGCCAGAGTGACAGCACAGCGGGGTGGGCATTTGCCAACCTGGGTTCGATCCCCAGCATCCCATAGGGACCCCTAAACACCACCAGGAGTAATTCCTGAGTGCAGATCCAGGAGTAAACCCTGAGTATCGGGTGTGACCCAAAAAACAAAAACACAGGATTCGAGACAGGACCATTTCCTTATGTTAGTTAACTGGAAAGTGGATTCGCCTGTGCTAGTGAGTTATTGAGGATTGTATGAAAGAATTACATACAAAACTCAGCAGGTTGAAACTTATTTAATGTACAGAGGATTCCAGGTTCCCTTCCCAATGTCTAACCTCTCTGTTACCCGTGAACAAATTCCTGGTCCTGTCCCACCCAGTCTACTCCCATCCCACAACGATGGCCCCATCCTGTTCCTGGGCTGCTCTCTCAGTGCCTGCCACTGAGCCTCCCAACTGTACCCCAGTGATCTCTGTTGTCCTGTCCTGGCTTTCCCTAGTACAGCCACTACCCTGTACACATGGAGAGAGAATCCTGTGTTCAGTACCTTGCCATTACCTGGGCATCCGTGTCCTCCCTGAACCTGGACTACCCTGGGCATCCAAGCCCTACCGTAACCTGGGCCTGAGTCTGGCCCATCCCTGTATCTGCCCTTGATGGCCTTCCGTGGCCTATCAGTACTGGGCCCTGTACCTGGGCATGTTGCCCTACCTGATCCAAGGAGAAAGGGAGGGAGCCAGTTGGGAGGGGGAGAGAGAGGGAGAGAGAGAGAGAGAGAGAGAGAGACCTTGCCTTTTATTTGCTGCCCCCAGCTTTAATCCCTCCCCCAGCTATCCCCTTCTACATTCTGATTGGCAACTTATTCCTTGGATGTGGTTAGCTACCTGAGACCTGGTGCTTTCCTCCTTAGCTCCTGCTGTATCAGAGACAGGATCTTTTCCTGGACCTAGGAAAAGCCCTGAGGTGCCTCTTTGACATAGCAAGAAGGGATGCAGATAAGTGGCTCTAATTAATGGCTCCACTGAGAAAGTACATATCTACCTCATAACGTATCACATAGTGAAAAGTGTCTTTAAAAAAAAAGAGAAAAACAAAGTGCCTTTTAAAAAAGAGTAAAAATAACCTACTGTGTCTATTCAACTTTGTATAGCCAATTGCTTGTTAGTATGCTCTTACAGTTGTGCGTGGATACAAGGCGTATGTGTGTATAGGAATGTAGCAGTGCAAGATGCTGCTAGCCCACGAAAAATTTATTAAATTATTTCTGACGAAAATAAAAGAAAATGAGAAATATAAATCTTAGAGAAGACACTTCAAAAATTAAAAAATAGCTAGAAAATGTTGTTTCCATGCCGCGCTAGCACGATCCCCAGCACGCAAACCCAGAGCACGAGGTGAGCAACCCGGGCTCCTGCACCAGGCAGTTCATGCGTAGCTAAGGGACCCTCCACGATTTCCAGGATTTTGGACCAGGGGGAAGCCGCGTAAACTGACAGGCAAGGCTCCGGTATGCCCCGCCCCTTCCGCAGTTCCTGGACGCCGATTGGCTGAGCACTCGCTCCCCTGTAGGAGCCGCGCTTGGAGCGGGGAGACTCTGCCTGGCGCCTGGGCGAGCAGGTAGACGGGACCCAGCCCGAGAGGTGCGAAGTCATGGTTGGGGCTTAGCTGTTAAAAGCACTCAGGATTCCTGCCCGGAGACCCCATGGCCCCTCGCCTTCTCGCCCTAAGAGGACCCAAATCCGCTCAGTTTCGAGGGAAACCAGACCCACGAATCTGGCATGGAGTCGGGGGGGGGGGGGGGGCAGGGATCTCCCTCAGGCGACGCCCCGCAAGTACCGCAGCTTCCAAGACACCCAAAGGGAGACAGGAGATCTGATGCTTAGACCACCCAAATACTCCAAGAACCGCCAGTTCCCTCAGCCTTAGGCAGCCCCAGCCTCTCCCTGAGAAGCCCAAGTATGGTCGCCAGAGAGGGGTCAGGGTGGCCCGACCTCAGGGCCGCTGACACGTCACGTCAGAGACGTGACAGCAGGATCTAACAGCAGGATCGGAAACCGAACGCCCTGAAGAAAGACCCCCCAAGCCTCCTCACCTGCCGGCCTGAGAGACCAACCCTGGTCAGGAACGCCAGACCCTTCATTTCAGAGACCCGCCATAACAGCAGGGTCCGGGAACCGAACGCCCTGAGGAAAGACCCCCCCCAAGCCTCCTCACCTGCCGGCCCGAGAGACCAACCCTGGTCAGGAACCCCAGACCCTTCACTTCAGAGACCCGCCATAACAGCAGGGTCCGGAATCGAACGCCCTGAGGAAAGACCCCCAAGCCTCCTCACCTGCCGGCCTGAGAGACCAACCCTGGGGGTCGTCACTGCCAGCACAGAACCCGGGGACCACAAGCCAACTGATTCAGTGAGCTGCGGCCCTGCCCTGACACCCTTTTCGCTTTGCTTTTCTTCCTTTTTTTTTTTTTTTTTTGGCAGCTTTTTTGTTCTTGGGTCCACAAGCGCCAACGTTTGGGGCTTCTCCTGATGGTGCTGGGGGTTGTTGCCTTCTGTGGTGCTGAGGGACCTTTGTGGTGCCAGGCACCAAACATTCCAAGGCCCCTGTAGTTCTGTTTCTCTCTTATTTAGACACGTTTTGCATCTCGGCCAGCATTCATGTTTCACCAAAGGATAGCCATCAAACCTAAATTAGATGACACTGAGGAATCTGATGAAGAATGGACACCAATGGACCCAAAGCAGCAAGGTGAGGGAGCCAGAGGGTTGAAAATTTCTTCATGAAACTAACTTAGTAGGCCTGAAAATTTCTTTTTTTTTCCTTCCTTCCTCCCTCCCTCCCCCCCCCCCCCCCCCCCCCCCCTCCCCCCCCCCCCCCCCCCCCTCCCTCCCTCCCTCCCCCCCCCCCCCCCCCCCCCCCCCCCCCCCCCCCTCCCTCCCCCCCCCCCCCCCCCCCCCTCCCTTCCTCCCTCCCCCCCCCCCTCCCCCCCCCCCCCCCCCCCCCCCCCCCCCTCCCCCCCCCCCTCCCCCCCCCCCCCCCCCCCCCCCCCCCCCCCCCCCCCCCCCCCCCCCCTCCCCCCCCCCCTCCCCCCCCCCCTTCCTTCCTTTCCTTTTTCTTTTCTTTCCTTTTTTTTTGCTTTTTTGGGTCACACCCGGCAATGCTCAGGTGTCTGGGACTCCCTGGGGTCCCCGACAGTGCCGGAAAAGCGAGTTCCCTTCTACCTCCGAAGCCATTGGGGAATGGATGAAAACTCGGGAATCCGATGCAGTTTAAAAGGGGGGGCGGGGGGCGACCATAAAAGGGCTTTACTATCACAGGTTCCAATATACAATCCAAGAGCAGTGAAAACCTCTGGACTCTGGGTTCCCAGCTAGGCCCCAGCCACGTGTATGCCAAGATGGCTGCCACCACGTGTTGAGGCCCAACAGAGAATGGAGAGGATGGAGAAACAAAATGCCAAGGGAAGCCGAAATGGCAAAAAGAGCAAAAGAGCAAGAGAGAGGAAGCAGGCCGGTTTTATACCCTTGCAACTCAGACCTCCCACTATTATGGGAAGCAGGAAAGGTTAAATGCCCTTAGGTAATTTCTCCCAGCACCTCACCAAGCCCTATTATATGCTAATGTTTTGAGCCAATATCTGCCTGGAAATGCCTTTATAGGGTAGAGAAGGGGGTTTCTGAGATGGCATGTCTCTGTACCAAACACTAATACTAATGCCAGTTAAATATTTCTCCAAGCCTTCACAAGAGTCTCGTCTACTTCATGGTAGTTTTGTATTTTAGTTGCCTTTGAGTTATCAGGGAGCCATGCTTGCTTGCTTGGAGGCAAACAGCATTTCTCTCTGGTCTAATTATTTAGAGATCCAACGTGGCCAGGCAAATATGCTGGTAAGATCTAGTTAGTCCCACGATGATTGTGGTAGCATGAGAGAATATTTATACCAGCCAGTACAGAATACATGGTCCGATAAACTGCCACATTTAGACTACCCCCTTATATGCGAAGTGACTGGCAGGAGGCAATCCAGGGCAAATGCAGAGGCTCTTAGAGAGGAGTCCTGCAACACTCAGGGTTTCTCCTGGCTCTACACTCAGGAATTACTCCTGGCGGTGCTCGGAGGACCATATGGGATGCTAGGGATTGAACCCGGGCCGGCATGGGCCGGCCACATGCAAGGCAAACGTCCTACGTGCTGGGCTATTGCTCCGGCCCCTAGGCCTGAATATTTCTTCATGAAACTGACTTAAGGCCTTGTAGGCAATACAGTGGGGGCTTGCATGTGGCCATCCCAAGTTTGAATCCCAGCATCCCACAGGGGAACCTAAGCACTGTAAGGAGTAATTCCTGACTTCAGAGCCAGGAGTAATCCCTAAAAAGAAGGGAAACAGAACAAACTTAAAACACAAACTCTAAGCACAGGCTGAAGTGATAACTCAATAGCCTGGAACACTGCCAGGAGTGGCCCCCAAGGATTAAGTCAGGATTAGCCTCTGAACAACACCAAGAATGGTGAAAAAAATTAATAAATTTAATCTCTAGCTTTTCATTAAAGAATTTTTTTAAGGGCTGGAGCAATAGTCCAGTGGGGAGGGTATTTGCCTTGCACGTGGTCAACCTGGGTTCGATCCCAGCATCCCATATGGGCCCTTGAGCACCGCCAGGAGTGATTCCTGAGTGCAGAGCCAGGAGTAACCCCTGAGCATTGCTGGGTGTGACCCCCAAAAAAAGCAGAAATAAATAATTTTTAATATTAAGGCACTATGAATTAGTTTTTGATAGTTTGGTAACTACACTGAACTACAAATTGAATAATGTATTTAAAAATAAAGACAACGGGAAGATAGCTCAGCACACAAATGACATGCTTTGCATGCAGATTACCTGGATTCAATCCAAAGCACTATATAGTGCAGTGGTGGCCATTAATGGTATTAATGACACGATTCCAAGATCTTTTTTAATATTTTCTCTAACTAGCTTTCTCCAATATGCAGAAAGGAGTTCGGCCATGCCCTGGAAAGCTCAACAGGCATGCACACAACTTCCCCATGTTTTAAGTAAGCAAAGGGAATCAGTGGTTCCTAAGGAAATGCTTGAATTTGGCAAGAGAATAATATGCAAGAGACACAGACTAAGGTTTGTATTCTTTATCAAATCTTACTTTTCCTATTAACATTGGGTTTTTCTTTTCTGGGGAGGTCACACACCGCGGTGCTCAGGGGTTACTTTGGGCAGTGCTCATGGGTTCCTAAAGGTCTCTTCCTCATAAATAGCTGTTAGAATAAGGTTCTAAGGTTCTTTTCTGCTGTGCAGGACCTTCACATACTAATATTTGTTGGCTCTGCTGTATTTTTTTTTCTTTTTGGGTCACACCCGGCAATGTTCAGGGGTTTCTTCTGGCTCTGCACTCAGGAATTACTCCTGGCGGTGCTCGGGGGACCATATGGGATGACGGAGATAGAACCCAGGCCGGCACAGGCCGTGCAAGGCAAATGCTCTACTGGGCTATCGCTCCGGCCCCGACTTTGCTGTATTCTTTTTTTTTTTTTTTTTTGGGTCACACCCAGCAATGCTCAGGGGTTACTCCTGGCTCGGCGGTGCTCAGGGAACCATATGGGATGCCGGAGATCGAACCCGGGCCGGCACAGGCCTACCGCGTGCAAGGGCAAACACCCTACCCGCTGGGCTATCGCTCCGGCCCCTATTCTTTTCCTACCTCATAAATCAGACGAAATCACAGGAACAGGCTGGGTGGGCCATGCCTGAGGCCAGTGTTGTTCAGGTTTAATAAAAATATCAGACCCTGTAACTATCAAACCCTTAATTGTTTTTTTTTTTGCTTTTTGGGCCACACCCGGCAATGCTCAGGGGGCTACTCCTGGCTCTGCACTCAGGAATCACTCCTGGCGGTGCTCAGGGGACCATATGGGATGCCGGGGATCGAACCCAGGCCGGCCGGCAAGTGCAAGGCAAACGCTCTACCCGCTGGGCTATCGCTCCGCCCAAACCCTTAATTGTTTTTTCATTTATTTTTCAGGATGCTTTCAGGCAGGTAGCTTTCTCATACCAGTAAATCAGTCTTTTCTCCTTAATTTCTTTTAGCTGTGAATCTTTCTGTGTAATATATGGTGAGAGTAATGATTGTGCTATATAATCTGCTGAAATTTGGTAGGATTGATTAGCGCTCTTCATTACCAGCTTTTCTCCTTTATATTGTTCATCTGTGATCCCAATGAGGGCTTGCATGCATTATTAGTAAGGCTGCTTTGGCCTATGATGAGTACTGTTGTCTTGGGAGGAATGGGTGCATAGGTTTCTGACTCTACTTTAGTAATCCTGCTGCAGGGACAGAACAACAGAACTGTATTCCTGCTCGGCAGGTCTACTGCAGTACTCCTTAATGTTGTAGGGAAAGTTCTGAAATGTCTTAGTAGGGAGGCTGTGTAGGGTGCCGAATTGCATGGACTGCTGGAAGAACTTCCCAGTGGGGATTTGATTTTTTTTTTTGTTTCGGGCCACACCCAGTTGTGACCCTTGGCAAACGTCCATGTTGCCATATTACCAGAAGAGACCATGAACGTGGAGTTCAAAAACTAGATGAGTTGGTGCAGTTGGCGCAGTGAAAAATCATAGCCACTAACTAGGAGGAAATGCACACCAAGAAGCTAAAATGCAATGGAATCACCAGTCCCCAAAGCTGCAAACTCCAGGGCACCTTCAGGAGCAGGTGGGCTGAATACCTGCCCAGCCAAAGACCTCGCAGCTGCATCCGCACCCTCACAGCTACAATCATGCCAAGGGCTCAGCCTCACTGCTTCATGAATGTTCTCTGCCAGACTGCAAATAATTTCAGGGACTGGTTTGTGTCTACCGCTGGAAATCATTCTGACTATGGACCAAAAAGTTGGCCCTGAGCACAGCTGACAGTGGCCCAGCCCCTGTCTCCAGCCCCAGTACAATCCCAGAGCTGGTGCTGCCAACTGGCCATTCATTAATATCATACTGGCTATTTTTCAGACTCACAGACATGGGGCAGAGCTGCTACCGACTCTCCCTGTGCCCAGCTGCTCACGAGGCACCGGGAGGGATGGCGGGTTCTAGCCCTGGCCCGCCACCCCAGCAGAGCCTCGCAAGAAGCCAGACAATCCCCACTCCATGAGGGCCGCCATTTTCCACATCCGGACTTCCCTCTCGTCAGAACTCCACCCAGCAGAAGAGCCTATTACAGCCCGGCTGGCGCCGCTACAGTTCATCAATAAATGCTGGATTTAGAAGTGATTACAAGAGTATGCCGCCCGCACGGCAGAGCCTGGAAAGCCTCCCATGTCGTATTTGATATGCCAAATACCAGTAACAATAATAACCTCATTCCCATGACCTGATGGAATGGTTTGAGGCTCTTTATGTTCCTGGATCAAGCAGATACCCTTGGGCTCTACTAGCAAGAGACAGGACATCTGGAGATGTTACTGGTGCCCACTCGAGCAAGTAGATGATGAACGGGAAGACAGTGATACAGTGATGCCCAGCTATGCTCAGGGGGTTTCTCCTAGCTCTGCACTCAGGAATAACTCCTGGCAGTGCTCGGGGGACCATATGGGATGCCGGGGATCGAATCCGGGTCCGCATGGGCCAGCCACGTGCAAGGCAAGCGCCCTACCTGCTGTACCATCGCTCCAGCCCCCAGTGGGGATTTGAAGGGGCCTCGGGTAAAGCCCCAGTTTCTGTTCCCCTGCTGTATATTTCCTGCATTCTGTTCTTGTCACATCTGGAGCGGCACTGGCTAGGCCAGTGTTTGCCTTTGCCACAGCAGGGACATAGTCCAGATTAGTTTTGGATACTTTGATTTCCCAGACTGAAGGCCTTATTGTTGCCCTTAAGGCACTCTCTCTGTCTCTGCATCTCTCTCCCTCTTATTTTACACATTGTGGCTAGCCCTGCAGATATTTAGAGTTTATCACTTAAGTCTCTTTGTGTATATTCAGTGGTGAGTTTTAATCTGCCATTACCATTTCCCATATTTAGTAAAACACTGGTATCTATTTATATCCTATTAATGAATGCAGTCATTCTTTATTTGTCCTTTTCCTTCTGACTAATTTCACTTAGCATGATAGACTCCATGTCCATCCATTTGCAGGTAAATTTCATAATTTCATCTTTGGTCAGATGATCTTTTAATCAGGCTATCAATTTCAAATTGAACTCAGAGCCAAAGCAGAGCCTGGCAAGTTACCCGTGGTGTATTCGATATGCCAAAAACAGTAACAGTAATGGATATCATTCCCAATGAATGGCGACATTACTGGTGCCAACTCGAGCAAATTGATGATCAACGGGAAGACAAGTGATACAAGTGATCAATTCCAAATAAGGTTCATTAGGCCCTTGTGCAATACTTACCAAGGAATAAACCGCAAATCCTGGAGGAAACACTTTTTCCCAGGCTTTTAGACAACAGCCGAGAAATTACCTTGCCATAGATTGTGGTTCTTCTGCCCAAACCCAGTTCCTGTCAATTGTTCCACAGAAATACTGATGTGCAGGTACACTTGGCATTTCTGATCCCAAGCTATTTCTCCAAAGCAGTTCGTGGAGATTTCTTTGTGGATGCTCTACTTGACCTTCTTTCCCAGGTATGCCTGATCCAGAGACTCAGATACATGGGGTAGAGCTGCTACCGGCTCTGCTGTGCCCAGCTGATCATGAGGCGCCTGGGAGGTGGGAAGGTGGGTTCTAGCCTTGGCCCGCCACCCCAACAGAACCTCGCAAGAAGCCAGAGAAACCCCCACACCATGAGGGCCGCCATTTTCAACATCTGGACTCCACAGCTCTTCAGAGCTCCACCCAGCAGAAAAGCTGATCTTTCTCCATCTGTGGTTGTGCGATTCATCAATAAATGCATGAGATGAGAAGCTACTACGAGAGTATCCCACCCACACTGCAGAGCCTGGCAAGTTACCCGTGTCGCATTTGATATGCCAAATACCAGTAACAATTATAGACCTCGTTCCCATGACCTGATGGGAATGGTTTGAGGCTCTTTATGTTCCTGAAGAAAGCAGGTGCCCTTCGGCTCTACTAGCATGAGACAGAACATATGGAGATGTTACTGGTGCCTGCTCGAGCAAATTGATGATGAACGGGAAGAAAGTGATACAGTGATGTACTGTGAAAACAATTTGACTATTTTTGGGGTGTCACATCTGGTGATGCTCAGGGCTTATTCCTGGTTCTGCACTCCAGAAATTACTCCTGGCGTGCTTGGAGGACCATATGGGGTACTGGGTCAGTCATCATTCATTGGGAATGATGTCCATTATTGTTACTGCTTTTGGCATATCGAATACACCACGGGTAACTTGCCAGGCTCTGCTTTGGCTCTGGGTTCAATTTGAAATTGATAGCCTGATTAAAAGATCATCTGACCAAGACTTCCCTCTCATGTGCTCTAGGTGTGCTACTGCACAACTTGTCTTGTGACAATGCTAATATAGATCATCCGAGGACTGTAAGGGAGAAAATCAGCAGGAGGACAATTAGAGGATTATATTAAGGTTTAGTAACACCAAACATAAGCCAAGGCAAACACCCTCCCAGCTGTACTATTGCTCCAGCCAACATACCTTTCTAAGTCTAGTAAAGGACAAACATACACTGTGATTAATATACTGAGTGCTATACATTGAGAACTTTGTCCTATACTTTTTTTCCTTTCTGGGTCACACCAAACAATGCTCAGTGGTTACTTCTGGATCTACACTCAGGAATTACTCCTGGCCACGTTCAGGTGACCATATTGGATGCTGGGGATCAAACATTGGTATATTGCATGCAAGACAAAGACCTACCCACTGTGCTATAGCTCCAACCTCTGCCCTGTAATTTACAGAAGCTCTTTAACACTACTGGCATGAGTTTTAAATTTAAGCTTTCACAGAGATGGAGCTGGGGTCCCTCTCTCCCACCTCTGTCCTTTCCAGGAGGCCAGGTGGGGCTGCCCATGAACTGCTCCCGGGCTGTTGGCTGTGATTCAGAGACACTGACACACTGCTACCCGCTCTTCCTGGTACATCAAATTGTAGTTACTGGCATTTGTTGGTGGATACATAGAGAGGCCCCAGCGAGATGGGCGACCAGAGAGATGGAGATCTCATCCTCTACTCATGGCAGAGATCTACGTGCACAAGGGAACAATTTCTCCTGCAGGACCCCCTAATGAGTATTCAATGGACCTGAAGACCTGTCCTGAGCCATGGCACAGCCTGGCAAAGTATGTGGTGTATTTGATATGCCAAAAACAATAACAATAACGGACCTCATTCTCAGTGAATGGAGATATTACAAGCGCCCCTTAGAGCAAATCGATGACCAACGTGAAGACAAGAGATACAAGTGATTAATGGTTTCCTCCCAGTATGTAATTTCTGATAGTCTGAAGAATTCTCAAATGAACACAAACAGAACGTTCATCCTCCTTTCTGACATGCTCATTTCCAGAAAGGTATTGGCTATTTAAGACCATCCTTTGTGTAACAATTTAAATGTAAAGAATGCACAGATGTTCCAAATTTCCTTTCAAAGAATATATTTAAAAGATTTATGTGGGTTAGCCTGCCCAAGGACCCTACAGATGGCTAAGAGCATATTACATGCGTAGTAGGCCTGTTTTCAATCTCTAGCCACCAATGGTCTCCCAAGCATCACCTAAGGTGACCTCCAAGCACCATGGGATATGACCCCCTTGGGATATTTAAATCAAAAAATAAATAAGCCTTGTTCTGAGCCATTGCTATTTATCTTGGCTCCAGTATCTTCCATTCCAAGGCATATGCTAAGTTTTCCATCATTCTGTTAATTCCTCAGGTTGATTATGATTCTAGATCCTCAATGAATCTTTGTTCTTAAATGAGCAGTACTGCTTGTGTAGATTCTTCTGGAACCACTGAACAACTCTTCAGTTACATTTATATTGAACTTCTCATTGTATTGTTGCGGGGTTGAGGGGCACATTTAATAGGTAGATAGGACTCATTCCTGGCTCTCTGTTCAGTGATCACTTCTGGTAGGCTTGCGGGACCTTATGGGGTATTGGGGATTGAACTGCATCAGATGCTTGCTTGCAAGCACATTAATGGATATGCTGTCTCTCTGGCCCTGATGCGGACATTATTTATTTTGCAATTTAATCTATTTATTTATTTTTGTTTTTTGGGTCACACTCAACAGTGTTCAGGTATTTTTTCCTGGCTCTGCACTCAGGAATTAATATTGGCGGTGCTTGGGGGACCATATGAAATGCCAGATAATCAAACCCGGGTCCACCGCATGCAAGGCAAATGCTCTACCTGCTGGACTGTTGCCCTGGCCCCTATTTTGTAATTTTAGTAGCCAATATTAATGTACAATATATAAAAACAACTGTATTTTCAACTATTGCTTTTATGATTTTTCTCAAAAAAACAGCATTGTGTATGTACATATGTTGTTGACTTTTACTTAAAGATGAAAATTAAACACTTTCTAAAATTAAAACGAGGGGCCTGGAGCGATAGCCCAGTGGGTAGGGAGTTTGCCTTGCACATGGCGGCCCATGCCGGCCCGGGTTCGATCCTCGGCATCCCATATGGTCCCCGAGCACTGCCAGAAGTAATTCCTAGTGCAGAGCCAGGAGAAACCCCTGAGCATTGCCGGGTGTGACCCAAAAAGCAAAAAAAAATAATAATAAATAATAATAATAATAATAATAATAATAAATAATAATTCATCAATAAATGCTGGACTTAGAGATGCCTACAAGAGTATGCTACCTGCACGGCAGAGCCTGGCAAGCACTACCGTGTTGTATTTGATATATATGCCAAATACCAGTAACAATTATAGACCTCATTCCGGAATGGATTGAGGCTCTTTATGTTCCTGGAGCAAGCAGATGCCTTGGGCTCTACTAGCATGAGACAGGACATATGAAGATGTTACTGGGGCCCGCTCGAGCAAATCGATGATGAACGGGAAGACAGTGAAGACAGTGATAATAATAAAAAAATAAAAACGATAGAAATGTTCATCTTGACCAATTCTATTCAGTATCTGCCATAGAGATTCCAGCTAGTATATAGTAGACACAGCCTGGCCCATGCGGCCGCTCTGTGGCCGTGCAGTTCATCAATAATTGCTCTCGAGTTTGAGGTGACTAGTAGAGTGTTCCAACCGCACTGCAGAGCCTGGCAAGCTACCTGTGTCGTATTTGACATGCCAAATACCAGTAACAATTAGAGACCTCATTCCCATGACTTGATGGAATGGTTTGAGGCTCTTTATGTTCCTGGAGCAGGCTGATGCCCTTGGGCTATCTCGCACGTGACAGGATGTATTGAGATGTTACTGGTGCCCACTCGAGCAAATCGATGACATACGGGAAGACAAGTGATACAAGAGACAAGTGATGTGGGTTAACTTTTTTTTTTTTTTTTTTGGGGGTCACACCCGGCGATGCTCAGGAGTTACTCCTGGCTCTGCACTCAGGAATTACTCCTGGCGGTGCTCGGGGACCATATGGGATGCTGGGGATCAAAGCCGGGTGAGCTGCGTGCAAGACAAATGCCCTACTCACTGGATTATCGCTCCGGCCTCTTATGCGGGTTAACTTTCCTACAAAGTAAACTGAATTTACATTGAATACTTTCCATGACTCATCACATACCTGATCTTTCTTGGCTGTAGAGAATTTATTGTTGCTCATGGGCCCCTGGGATGATCCCAGAGCCACAGCAGAGCCTGGCAAGCTACCTGTGGTGTATTCGATATGCCAAAAACAGTAACAATAATGGACCTCATTCCCAACAAATGGAGACATTACTGGTGCCCGCTCAAGCAAATCGAACAACAGGAAGACAAGTAAATTTCCCCACTTTGGTTATGTCCACTATGAGAACCGTATTTCCATTCTTTCTCTACATGTCAATATTCAAGGGTCTGTCTTCCATGTCTTCTGAATTGCACTTGTGGGATTGAATCATCTATGTCTGGTTTTGAAAAGATCTCCGTGCTATGCACTGAAATATCTGGAAGAAAAAAATCAGGAATGAAATTATCATTGACTGATTTACTGAAGTAGATGAAGTATTTTAAAAGTTCTCATAGAAAAATAAATAGCAATGAGAGATTCTTCTGTACCCTGTCCTAGGTTGAGTCATCCAGAGTAGCTGGTGGGGTTAGGAGGAAAGTGGGGAGCACTGTAAGCTGGTGGGGTTGGGAGGAAAGTGGGGGAGTACTGTACCTGCCCAAACAGAGCCCCAGCTGCCAAAAACCTCAATGTTACATAATCGCCACCAGGCTTCCAGCATCATCCAGAAACTAATCTGTTCAAAAACTCAGGTGTGTGGGTTTTGTGACTGAAATCTCCAGGCTTTCACAAGTTCAGGGATAGGATAATTCCCCCATCTCCCTGGACATCCAGAAGCCGCAGCAGTCATCCACATCCACATACCCCTAAATGCTAATTTAAAATTTAACTCCAACTGTTTGTCTCACTGTTAAAAGTTTTGAACTCAAACTGTACAACTCTGCATACCAGATTGAATGGGATGTAATGCAGAAGGATCCAATCTCAATTAACAATATCTACACAGAAGGCTTAACCTATAATAGTATCTTGGTAATATATACAAGGGCTTAAAAGCTCCATGGTGAGATAATCTTCACTAGCTTTCTCATTCTTGTAGCAAATTATAACAAGCAATCACTTGTCACTTGTCTTCCCATTGTTCATCGATTTGCTCGAGCGGGCACCAGTAACATCTCCATTCATTTGGAATGAGGTCAATTATTGTTACAGTTTTTGGCATAGGTAGCTTTCCAGGCTTTGCTGTGGCACTGTTTTCATCCCAGGGGCCCAGTTTTCTTCTATGTCAGACCATAAACCAACCCAGGCCCACAGGACAGAGTCCTGGGTGTAGACAAGCCAGTCTCCTGACTGCTACCTGCAGATGCAGTTGGCACCGCAGCCACACCTGCAACACTTTGAGGGACAGAGCCTGCCTCTATAGCAAGTCCTGTTCCTTTTTTTTTTTTTTTTGCTTTTTGGGTCATACCCGGTGATGCTCAGGGGTTACTTCTGGCTCTGCACTCAGGAATTACTCCTGGCGGTGTTCGGGGACCATATGGGATGCTGGGGATTGAACCCGGGCCCGCTGGGCTATCGCTAACAAGTCCTGTTCCTTTACTCTCCCATCTTACATATGGTTTGCCCTACAAACATTTAATAATTATCTTGTAAATTCCTTTTGAAACATTGAATTAAAAAAAATAATATAACCTTTCATTTCCCCACTTCCTCTTCCTCCACTGTATCAAGGTGGAAATTTTTTGTGTGTGTCACACCCAGTGACACTCAGGGGTTCCTCCTGGCTCTTTGCTCAAGAATTAATCCTGGCAGTGTTGGGGGACCATATAGGATGCTGGTGATGAAACCCAGGTCGACCGCATGCAAGGCAAATGCCCTACCTGTTGTGTTATTGCTCTAGCCCACTGGGGAAATTTGTAAGAAAATTTATTTCATTTTTTATTGGTACAACACCTGGCAGTGCTCAGGGCTCACTCCTGGTTTTGTGCTCAGAGATCACTCTCGTGAGCCTCGTGGGGCTCAAATCGTATGGGATGCAGGATTTGGAACACAGGTCTATTGCAATTAAAGCAACTGGCTTAACTCTTGCACTAAATTTCTTTTTCTGTTTTTCTTTTTGGGTCACACCCAGTGATGCTCAGGGGTTACTCCTGGCTCTGCACTCAGGAATTACTCCTGGCGGTGCTCAGGGGACCATATGGGATGCCAGGGATTGAACCCAGGCCGGCCGCTTGCAAGGTGAACGCCCTACCTGCTGGGCTATCGCTCTGGCCCCACTAAATTTCTTTTTAAGTTAAAGTTGTTAATTTTGGGCCACCCCGAGGTGCTCAGAGGTTGCTTCTGGCTTTGTACTCAGGGGACATATGGCATTGCTCTGGCACTGCTCAGTGGACACTAGGTATCAGGATTATACAGTGGGACACTAGGGATCCGGCTTGTACAGGGCCAAGTGTCGTCCTGTTCTATTATTCTGCCCTCACAACCCACAAAAAGAAAACTTCTAACTCATGCTGTTATGAAACAAAGTAAATCTAGCTTTTGTGCTTAATATGTCTAAATGATCTTATTTTTTTGTGGTTTACACCCTTAAACGCTCATGGGTTACTCCTGGTTCTGCACTATATGGGGGCCGGGGCGATAGCACAGCAGATAGGGCATTTGCCTTGCATGTGGCCGACCGGGTTCAATCTCTGGCATCCCATATGATGCCTGTGCACTGCCAGGAGTAATTCCTGAGCAAAGAGCCAGGGATAACCTCTGAGTGTTTGCCAGGTGTGACCCAAAAAGAAAAAACTAAATGGGACAATGGGGGATAGAACCTAGGTTAGCCACCTGTAGAGACAAATGCCTTACCCCTGCTTGTGTCAAGATTTTCTTGACCCAGAAAAGCAGTATCTTTTGTTACCATAAATGTAATTATTACAGAATATAACCTAAATGAAAATGTAATGAAACTATATTACTGCAAGGTCAGTGCTTCCATAGTTTCAGCTGGGCTGAGTAGGTGATTTCACTTTTCTTTTTTGCTTTTTGGGTCACACCCAGCGACTCTCAAGGGTTACTCCTGGATCTTCGTTCAGGAATTACTGACAGGGGTGGGGGGACCATATGGTATGCCAGAGATCAAACCCAGGGTGGTCTCAGGCAAGACAAATGCCCTACCCACTGTGCTACCACTCCGGCCCCCTGATTTCACTTTGTTGGAGGATTTTGGCCATATCTGGGTGTGCACATATCATACCTGCGTTCAGAGATTCCTAGTGGCAGACACCAGAAGATCACATGAGTAGAATGACAATGAATAAATCTCCAGTGAGTGGCTTTAGTGTTTTCCCGTTTTATTTTACATTATAGTTCAGCATGCTCAGAAATGTTCATCAATTAAAATGGAATGGTATAAACAGGAAATGTTCATTGTGGAAATATGAATCAAGAAAATAGAAGGTATGTCAATAGATATTTAGAACTGTAATCCAACTGGCAGGGACATACCATGTTGCTCTGGGATGCTTGAGTATAGTACTCTATACTGTGTATAGAAACTGCTCTCATGTTTCCATGCACCACACAGTGTTAGTAATCAGAGCCAGGACTTCAATTGCAAACCACGTACTTTGACCCTGATTAGCTTTCAATCATTGACTGGGGTAAGCTTTCCTGGTTTTTTTTTTTTTTTTTTGAATGCATATATTGCTTCCATGAACAATGCAAAGGCCAGGTGGATTAAATGATACCACACTATTTCTTAAAATTCTATAGCCTGCAAGGTTGATATCAAGGAAACATCCAAATCCCATGTGTGTGGCTTAAGTCAGAAGCCTTGTTTCTGAGTTCACATGTAACAGGAACCTCTTCTTAACCTCTTCCTTTTACTGAATGATATCCAATGAGATGGGGTAGTAAACTTCAGATTTCCACATCTTGCAAATCTTTGACTCAAAAAATGCAAATGTCTAATTTCACAAGGCATGATTCTCTCCATGTCCATTAATTTATGGATGGAAAATTTCATAATTTTATTTTTCCTGACAGCTATATAGTATTCCACTCAGTAGATGTAACACATTTTAATTAGCCAGTCATCTGTTTTTTAGGCATGCTGGTTGTTTCCAGATTCTGGCTCTTGTAAATAGTGCTGCTATGAACAGAAAAATGCAGATGGTGTTTCTGCTGTGTTTTTGGCCTCCTAGCGTATATTCCCAGGAGTGGTATTGCTGGGACAAATGGGAGCTCAATTGAAGTTTTTAGAGGAATGTCCATAATGTTTTCCAAAAACACTGTACCAGTAGATATTCCCACAAAAAATGGATGGGCGTACCTTTCTCCCCACATCCACGCCAACACTTATTGTTGTTGCTCTTCTGGATATGTGCCAATCTTGTGGTGTGAGGTGACATCTCAGTGTTGTCTTGATTTGCGCTCTCCCTGATAGAGAATAGTCGACTGCATTTATTTGCAAGATGTGAAAAAAAAAAAAACATGATACCAATATCCAAGGTCAGGCAAAACATGGATCAGGAGGTCCTGTCAGTGGGTGGAATTTATCTCACCTGTGTGTGTGAGTCAGAGTTAGGTAAGACAGAGAAGGAAACAATGTGCTTACAAGTGATAGAAATGATAATACCAGACAAGAACTGATCATTCAATGTAGACAAAGGGATATACATGATAACATCTAAATGTATGTATTGCAAGCCACAATGTTTGGTAATAGGAGAGACAGACACAAAGAGAGAGAGACAGAGAGGCAAAGTCCCTGCCATAGAGGCAGGACAGGGGAGGAGAAAGGAGGGATCAGATGACACTGGTGGTGGGAAATGGGCACTGTAGACAGATGGAACATGTATGACTGAATCACAAACATGAACATCTCTGTAATGTATATCTCACAGTGGTATAATAAAAAATTAAAATCTTACATTTTTTTTTACAAAAAAAAAAAGCAAATGAGTAAGGCTATGCACATAACCCAAATGGCCTGGGTGAATGCCCAATGCTGACTCAAAGAACAGAGGTCAGATGTATTAGCGAATGTGTGATCAAGGATCATTCCTGGTGGGGCTTGGGTAACCATATAAGGGGCCAGGGATTGAACTAGGATTAGCTCTATGCAAAGAAATGGACTTAGCACTTGTACTGTCTCTACAGAAAAGGTTGGAGGCTGGCAGACAGCCATCTCTTCACTCTTTATGTCATAATTTAGAAAATGGAGCTGCTTTCAAACATAAGCTACTCTGTAGAAGAATCATCACCAAATATATTTTACTATTATTATCGGGTCAAGTACAGAAAAAAACTTAAGAAATCAAATGGTAAACTACTATCTCTGCAATTCATGTTATGTGAATCAGAGAATACTACCAAATTCTTCTTATGCCTGTTAAAAAAATTAAGCAAAATTTCAAATTAGACACTTAACCCCATTTATTAATTCATGAGTTGCAAAAATATTTTTAAAAAATACCAGCTGGAGCAATAGTCTAGCAGGTAGATTTTGAACACAGCCAGCCTGGGTACGATCCTAGGCATTCCAATGGTGTCCTGAGCACAGCCAGGAGAAATTCCTGAGTGCAGAATCAGGAGTAACCCAAGATCCAAGAGAAAAAAAACATCCACTTTAAATAAGGATAATTTAGGAGATGGATTCCTCTTAAGATCTTTCAAGAGCCTTTTTAACTTTCTATGCCAGTGCAGTATATAAAGCTTTCAGGAATGGTACTCCCCACTGACTCCAGCAGTCAGCTCAAAATTGTTGAGTGGGAGGAGAATCCTCTCATTGTCTTGCAGACAGTTAAGGTATAAATTCATGCATACATACAGGGAAGAGATGAGAAATGATATAGAATACCTGCCCATGAGAAAAAAATTGTTCTACTAAAAACATAAGCAGTTACCATAGTCTTCATATTTTTGAGTCGTCAGGGAAAGCTACCTTAAAATTGTTTGATTTGTCTCTTACACAAAATTTCTGTTGAGTGAAGGATGAGTTCCTTGTGAATAGTTTCTTTTCTTTACATTCACAGGGTTTCCTCTTCTGTGTCAATTTTCTTTTTCTTTTTTTTTTGCTTTTTGGGTCACACCCAGTGATGCTCATGGGTTACTCCTGGCTCTGCACTCAGGAATTACTACTGGGAGTGCTCAGGGGACTATATGGGATGCCGGGGATCGAACCCGGGCTGGCCTGGGCCGACTGTATGCAAGGCAAGCGCCCTACCAGCGGGGCTATCGCTCCAGCCCCTCTTGTGTCAAATTTTCATATGTCTAGAGAGGGATGCCTTTGTTGAGAAAGTTCTCATACATTGTTTACATTCATAGGGTTTCTCTCTGGTGTGAATTCTCATATGCTGAGTGAGGTGTGACTTCCGTGAGAAAATTTTCCTACATTCTTTACATTCATAGGGCTTTTCTCCTGTGTGAATTCTCATATGCTCCTTGAGGCGTGATCTCCATTTGAAAGTTTTCCTACATTCTTTACATTCATAGGGTTTTTTCTCCTGTGTGACTTCTCATATGCTGAGTGATGTATGACTTTAATGAGAAAGTTTTCCTACATTCTTTACATTCATAGGGTTTTTCTCCTGTGTGAGTTCTCATATGCCGAGTGAGGTGTGAACTCCGTGAGAACGTTTTCCTACATTCTATACATTCATACGGTTTTTCTCCTGTGTGAATACTCATATGTCGAGTGAGAATTGACTTCCGTGAGAAAGTTTTCCTACATTCTTTACATTCATAGGGTTTTTCTCCTGTGTGAATTTGCATATGCCTAGTGACGTGTGATTTCTGTGAGAAAGTTTTCCTACATTCTTTACATTCATAGGGTTTTTCTCCTGTGTGAATTTTTGTATGTTTGGTGAGGAGTGACTTCTGTGAGAAAGTCTTCCTACATACTTTACATTCATAGGGTTGTTCTCCTGTGTGAATTCTCCAATGATGATTGAGGTGTGATTTCACTGAGAAAGTTTTACTACATTCTTTATATTCACAGGATTTCTTTCCTGTATGAATTATCATATGATTAATGAGGTATGACTTGCTTGAGAAAATTTTCTGACATACTTCACATTCCAAGTGTTTCTCTTCTGTGTATGTTCCCGGATGATGACTGTGATGAGTAATTGTTGAGAACATATTCCTATTCTCTGCTCTGTGAACTCTGGCATATTTAAGGAGGTTTGACTTACCTAAGCAACTTTTCTCCATTCTTTACTTTCAAATGTTTGTTCCTCTGGGTGACTTAGTTGACATCCACTGAGACTTTGCATTTCAAATAGTGTTTTTTCACAACCTGTGTGTTCATTTGTTTTCTCTAAATTATGTGTTCTCTCATGGAGATTTAGGACTGAATGCTGACTGTGTTTTGGACATTCATGATCTTTTTCACAAGCATGTATTTCTGAATGTTCAGTGATATTACTTATTGTACAGAGCATTTTATAGCTCTCATCTGTCTGTATAAGGTAGACATCCTGGGGATCTTTAGTCTGAAAACTGTTCTTATAAGCATCATATTTCATATGCATCATGACAGGATAGCTGTCATTATTTACCATCAATTCTGAAGCATGGGTAGAGCAACAGTTTAAAGTAATTTGGCAATCATTTCGCTCCTTTGTTGTTTCTTTCCTCTTGGGAATTTCAGTTTGCCAAAACTGTCTACACTGCTTTCTCTGGTTATGTTCCGTGAAGTCATGCTCAGGCTGAATATCTAAGAGGGGACAAATATATTTGTATTACTAAACGTTTCTAGGCATGTGTTCTGATTCAGCTACTGTAAAAATAACTTTTCTTTCAAAAGCATAGGAAAAGCTGTTTTATGAAAAAATATTTACTTCCTTAAAAATATTTTTAAAACATATGAATCAAATAATAGCCTTAAGTGTCTGATATGAAAATGTGATTATTTTTGTTTCAGTCATAAGAATGTGGTTATATTTTTTCTGTATCATTCATTCACTTAATCTGTACACTAAAGAGAGATTTTGTCTTAATAGATGACTCCTAGATTTTATCTGCACTTTATATGATAATAACTAGGGTATATCTTGTACTGATATAGAAAAAATTCATGTTTCAATATTGTAGTATCAAAATATAATGCATGCAGGACATTACTTTATTGCAATCAAAAAATATTTCTAGGGGCCAGAGGCGATAGACCAGCATGTAGGGCATTTGCCTTGCATGCAGCTGGCCCATGCCAGCCCGGGTTAAATCCCTGGCATCCCATATGGTCCCCCAAGCACTGCCAGGAGTAATTCCTGAGTGCAGCACGAGGAGAAACCCCTGAGCATTGCTGGGTGTGACCCAAAAAAGCAAAAAAAAAAATTTTTTCTAGAAATACACGTGGAATTTTCATCTATACTTGTTTTATATTTATTCTATGTCATTTGAAAATGACATGGGCTTAAAACAAGCTTTGCTGTAGGGTGGGACTCTGACGAGCAGGGCTTGAGATTGGCTTTTCTCTTTGGTGGAGCTCTGATGAGCTGTGGAGTTCAGATCTTGAAAATGGTTGCCCTCATTTTGTGGGGTTTCCTCTGGCTTCTTGCAAGGCCCTATTGGGATTGGCAGGCCAGGACTAGAACCTGCCTTCCCTCCCAGATGCATCATGATCAGTTGAGCACAGGAAGAGCAAGTAGCAGCTCTGCCCTGTGTATCTGTATCTCTAGTTCAAGCATACCTAGGCTTGAAA
>JAJIBD010014882.1:0-10703 GCA_021461705.1 Cryptotis parvus
AACCCCAGCCCCTGATGCTGCCAGGCCCCACCAGACATCTGAGTGAGTGGTGAAGATGCCATCTTTGAGGGATTCAGGGGGCCATCCAGCGCACGGGCAGCAGCCCCCTTCCCGCCCTTGCGGTAATAGTCGGTCTCGTACCGCCTCGTGTCATCCCAAAGTCTGCAAAGGGGGAAGGCGGGGGGTGAGCAGTCCCTTTCCCTCCCCACCCCCGCCCCAGGCTGCAAGAGTGGGGCTGGAGCGATAGCACAGTGGGTAAGGCATTTGTCTTGCATGTCGACCCAGGTTCAACCCTTGCCACCCCATATGGTCCCCTGAGCACCCACCCCCCAGGAGTAACTCCTGAGTGCAGAGCCAGGAGTTAATCCCTGAGCACTGCCCAGAGTGGCCCCAAAACGAAACAAAATCTTACAAAGTGTGTGCTCATGGGCCAGCAGCCATCACCCCCTCCCAAGCCTTCTGCTCTCGGAGGATACTGAGCTCCAGGGTGAGGGGGATTGCGGGATGAGGGGTATGAGGGACAGTGTCTCCTGATGCCTAGTGTAAGGGAATCTCTCCCCTAGGCTGTCCCCGTCGCGCCGGCACCCTCCCGCCCCCCGATCTTGACAGTGAAATCCTGGGACACCATGCAGTTCCGGGCTGCCAGGTCTCGGTGCACGAACTTGTTGGCGGCCAGGTAGGCCATGCCATCGGCGATCTCCCCAGCCATCTGGATCATGTCCTCCAGGGCAGGCCGTGGGAGCCCAGGGTTATTCTAGAGGTGAGAGAGGGGCTGGAGGAGGACTGGAGCCTGGTCTCCTGTCACCCCCCCAACTGTGTCCAAGTTTCCTAATACCCCAGGCCCGTGGGCCAGTGCTGCCTACCTCTGCCTCAGGTCGCAATGATCGAAGATGGCTCTTGAGGTCTCCACGGGTCATTAACTCCATGATGACCAGAGTTGGTTGTCCCTGGGACACCACACCCAGGAGACGTACCTGAGATAGAGGCTGGGCTGGTTGTGGGTCTCCCAGAATCTTGACCCATAAAACCAAAACTCTGACCTACTGTGATCACAACCTGACCCAGACAGCAGAACACAACCATGACCCAACAGTGATGCTGATTGAATCTATAACCTTGAGCACAGCCAACTCTAGTCTCAGGCTTTATGACTAGGTCAACTGTCAACTCTAACCCTGACTCAAATCATCACTTTCTTCTTTTCTTTCTTTCTTTCTTTTTTCTTTTTTGGGTCAACCTGGCGGTGCTCAGGGGTTATTCCTGGCTCTGCACTCAGGAATTACTACTGGCAGTGCTCAGGGGATCATATGGGATGCCGAGGATCGAACCCAGGTGGGCCACATGCAAGGCAAATGCCCTACCTGCTGTACTATTGCACCGGCCCTTCCTTCCTTCCTTCCTTCCTTCCTTCCTTCCTTCCTTCCTTCCTTCCTTCCTTCCTTCCTTCCTTCCTTCCTTCCTTTCTTCTCCTTCCTTCCTTCCTTCCTTCCTTCCTTCCTTCCCTTCCTTCCTTCCTTCCTTCCTTCCTTCCTTCCTTCCTTCCTTCCTTCCTTCCTTCCTTCCTTCCTTCCTTCCTTCCTTCTTCTTTCTTTCTTTCTTTCTCTTTTCCTTTTTCTTTTTCTTCTTTTTTTTTTGGTTGTTGTGTAGGACCGTATCTATCAGTGCTCCGGGCTTACTCCTAGCTCTGCACTCAGGATTACTCAGGGGCATGGGGGACCATATGGGGTACCAGGAATTGAACCCAGGTCAGTCGCATGCAAGGCAAAAGCCTTGCCCACTGTACTCTCTCCCCAGCCCCACACTCCACTCACTTTTTTTTTTCCGCTTTTTGGGTCACACCCGGCAATGCTCAGGGGCTACTCCTGGCTCTGCACTCAGGAACTACTCCTGGCGGTGCTCGGGGGACCATATGGGATGCCGGGTTTGAACCCAGGCCAGCACAGGCCGGCTGCGTGCAAGGCAAACGCCCTACCCGCTGGGCTATCGCTCCGGCGCCCCCATTGACCCCGAATGTCACTGAACTGTCCCAGTCATGATTCTACCAGGACTTTACTGAACTCTGCCTCCAAATGATCTTTACCACTCTCAGAATCCTACCCCCACTCCCAACCCTGACCCTGTCCTTCTCACCACCTGCGATCTCCCAGAGCACCCTGCCAAATGACCTGGGGGTGAAGGGAGGCCCAGCGCCTTTACCACATGGTGACACTTGAATGCCTTCATGACAGATGCTTCCTTGAGGAACTCAATGCGCTCCCGGGGCTTGCCAGCTCATTCACTGTCTTCAGGGCCACCGGTGTGGACAGCTCTCCAGCCTCCAGCCCTTGCGCCAGCCCCTCGTAGACCATCCCGAAAGAGCCCTGGCCAAGTTCCCGGATGACGGAGATCTGCTCTCGAGGCACCTCCCACTCATCAGGGACATACACTGGGAGGAGGTGGGGTCGGGAGGCGGAGCTGCTATTGGCTCTTCCCATGTCTTCTTCTCTCCCCCCCACCTCCCACTGGCCAGGGATGTAAATTGGGAGGAGGCAGGGTCTGCCTGGGAGGCGGGCCTGCACTCAGGCCCCGCCCAGACCCCTTTACTCCTGGCGAGAGCCTCAGACCCAAGGCTGCCTTCTCCAAAGTTTGCAGTCTCCACTCTCCTCCCCACCTCTCTCCCTTTCCAGCCCTTCTGTCTGCGCACCCCCACCTACTATCACGGGCGCTGAAGTATTCAGGGTTCACAGAGGTGTACAGGGTGCTGTTTCTGCAACGGGAGGTGAAGGGTTCAGGTCAGGATGGAAAGGTACTCAGGTATTAGGTAAGGGACAGAGGCCACTGCAACAGGGAGGGAAGGTGATGACCACATCCCCAGGGGCCCCATTGGTGTTGGCTTTATTTTTTTTTTCTTTTTGGGCCACACCCGGCAATGCTCAGGGGTTACTCCTGGATCTGCACTCAGGAATTACTCCTGGCAGTGCTCAGGGGACCATATAGGATGCTGGGGACCGAACCTGGGTCGGCTGCATGCAAGGCAAACGCCCCACCCAATGGACTATGGCTCCGGCCCCTGGTGTTAGCTTTAGACCTGGGAACTGCAATCAGCTATGGGGAGATTGTCAGGGTTGAGGAGTTTCTGCCTCCTTAGCTAATCCTCAGAAATCAGTTAACCAACGCCCTCATTTTCCTCAGTTATGCTCTCAGCCCTAGGAGGGAGCATCTGTCCGCAGTGTCCCACTGGAAGTCTCCTGTACCCCCTGCCCCTCCCCAACTACGGTAGGAACAGCTGCAGTAACCTTTGGGCTGAGAGCACAGTGACCAAATTCTGGTTGTTCAGAAGGTGTTTACCAGGTCATGGGGCTGTCACTGTGCGCCATGGGACTTTGACAGGTCCTATCAGCACTGCACCCCAGGAAGATGCACCCCTGGAAGGCTGGGCTCCTGCTGGCGCACACCCCTCCCTCCCTCCCTCCCAACACCTGCTTGCGCTGATGCGCTGAGGGTCACGCACAAAGGTGAGGAGCTGGTGGGATCTGTTATCACCTCTTCTTTTTTGGGGGTGCTTTGTTACTCCTGGCTCTGCACTCAGGGGTCACTCCTGGAAGGGCCTGGGGGACCCCTTGTGGTGCCCAGAATCAATGTGGGGTGTGACCCTCACCTCTTCCTGTTGTAGAGAAAGCCAAGGGCAGTGAGAATGGTGAGCAGCATAAGCCCCACTGGGGTGACAGTGAGAAGGACGTGTAGACCCCGGAATCTTCTTCTTCTGGCAAAGGACGGGGTCAGAAATAAGCAGAGCGTAGGTCAAGGTGGGAAGGCAGAGAGCCAAGGCTCCTTCTCGCCAAGATGCTCCTAGAGGGTGTGTGTGGGGGCGGGGGTGCAAGGGCCTGTGGTGGCTTCCACAGTGGGAGATGGGGCTGTTTGGGAGGGCAGGTCTGGGCCTCTCTGTACCTGGACCAGGGATATAGAAAGTTCGACACCATCTGTCCAAGAGCCATTGCCAGCCAGCGAGGTTGCCCGAACCCGAGCAGAGTAGTTTCCAGGGGGCAGCAGGGCCAAGTGGACCCCCAAACTTAGCGTATCGCAGGCGGGACACACATAGCACCGTGGCCTCCTGGGAGCGACACAGAACAGCCGTCTTGGACAAGGAGAAGGTGCAAGTCAGGGCTGGCTGACCCTGCTGGGGGCCCAGGGGTCCTACCTCTCCCAGCCGGCGGTATTTGATTTCATACTTGAGGATGAGTCCGTTGGGGTCTGGGGGCTCAAGCCAACGCAGGAGAATGCTGCTCCCTGCTGGCCACTTCCCAGGCTACCTTCCCTGGGATACCGTCCGCCTCTCCTGCAGGGGCAGGGCATCAAGTGGCCGGGCTTCATCTCACCTTCAAGGATTTTGTTTTCTTTTTGGGTCACACCCGGCGATGCTCAGGGGCTACTCCTGGCTCTGCACTCAGGAATTACTCCCTGGCGGTGCTCGGGGGACCATATGGGATACCGGGATTGAACCCAGGCCGGCATGAGTCGGCCGCGTGCAAGGCAAATGCCCTACCCGCTGGGCTATCGCTCTGGCCCACCTTCAAGGATTTTTGTTTGGTTTGGTTTTGGGGGCCACACCGGTGATGCTCAGGGGTTACACCTGGCTCTACACTCAGAATTACACCTGGCAGTACTCAGGTGACCATACGAGATGCCGGGGATAGAACGTGGGTCAGCAATGTGCAAGGCAAGCGCCCTACCCACTGGGCGTTGCTCTGGTTCCTCACCTTCAAGTTCAAATCCAAGGAGGTTATGGAGCAGGAGACAGTACAGGGACAATTAAGGTATTTTTGCCTTGTATGTGGCTGAACCTGGTTAGATCCCTGGCACCACACTGGGGTTAGAACTCTGAGTCCCCCTCACACTTCCCCAATAAACACAAAGATGTTATATTGGGAGGCAGCAGAAGCTCTGGAGATAGTGCGGTTCGCACTCACTAGCTGAAGCATTAATTCTACATGTTCCTTAGGGGTCTGGAGAGGGAGCGGGTGAGGGATCACCTACTGTGGGGCATGGTGCGCGCAAAGACGAAGGTGGCAGCGCTGCAGCCCACCGTGTGTGCAGCATGGTTGCAGGCGTGAATATCGATTCGATATTCGGTGAAGTGGCGCAGACCACTCAGCACCGCTCTCTCCCGGGGCACTTTGTCCTCCTGGATCTCAAAATCCGTGCTGTTCCCTGCAAATCGCAGAGCTCCCGCGGCCCGGCGTTGCCTTCCCGAATCGCTGCGGAAAGTGAGCGTTAGGGCCAAGGCGCCACATCTTCTCCGCCCCCGAAGTCCCGCCCTGTTCACCTTTGAAGGCTTTTGTTGATAGACGTCACTTTCCAAGGAGATCTGGAGGAGGCCAGGGAAGCTCCAGGTCAGGCCCCTCTTGGAACCCTGTGCCTTCAATGTCGGGGCGCAGCCTCCACTACACCCACCCACCCACAGACCCCGCCCCAGATCACAGCCGTAAGCCCCGCCCATCGCACCGCCTCCTCACCAGGACGAGCCCCACTGCCTGTAACCCCGCCCACACCACGCCCAACCACCTCTCAGCCCCGCCCCAGCCGCGCCTGCAAACCACGCCCCTCAGGCAAGACCCCGCCCACGTCCTGGAAGACCCGCCCCGGCCCGAACTTGGGGATGGTGATGGCGTTGTGGAGGAAGTTTTCAAACTTCTTCTGGAAAGAGGCCTCCCTGCGCTTCCAGCGGTGGCAGGGCCTGCCCAGGAGCGGGGTGCTGGCAAGGGCAGCAGCCCGGTTCCGTCTCGGCCTCGAGTTCCTGGTCTTCGTGGTCGAAGGGGGGGGTCGTTGTTGCTGGTGGGCAGTCGCAGGCCTGGGCAGCAGCGTGGAAAGCTGCAGTTAGGCTGGACAGTCCGCACCCTGGGCTCTAGGCCTCCACCCCCCTTAGCCCCGCGCGCCGCACCTCGGTGGCAGTAGTCATTGAGGTAGAGGTCGCCGTCCTCCGCCAGACGCTGCCACAGCACTAGGTAGTAGGTGATGTTACCGTTGCGCTGGGTGGGTGGCTTCCAGCGGACCAGCAGGTGGGAGGGAGGAGTTGGACGTGGCCATCACGTCCAGGGGCACCGTAGGCGCTGGGGTAGGGAGTTGGTAGGGCAAGAGTGAGACGCTGCAGACCCCCTCCCAGGTACAAGCCCCCTTCCCCAGGAATAAAAAACCTCAACCTCCACTGCCTAGAGCTCAGCCTTTTGTCCTTGCCTTGTCTGTCAAAGGCCCTCGGATTGGCTCAGTTGTTTGTCCCCCCTGCACTCTCCTTCCGGCAGCCTTCCGGGGACCAAGGCCCTGTGTTTCTAGGACCCCGGGCTCTGTGGGCCCTGTGTTCAGTGACCCACTGGCTCTTTCTGGTGCCCGCGCCCCTCGGTGTCACTAAAGTCCTGCATCTGGTTCTCTATGGCCTCCAAAGGTTTCTTCTCACCTGCAGGCAAGGTTCGGAGGTAGACGATGGGGCTCTGGGCTCCTTGGTGGGGGGGCTGTCTTCAGCAGTGGTCAGCGTGATGGCTCGCACAAACACTGCATATTGTGTCCAGGGCTTGAGGGGTGCTAGGGTCACCCGTGGCTCCTGGGTACGGCTTAAGGGCAGCTCCACATCTAGTAGGTTCCAGCTCTGGGCTCCACAGGCATCTGGACCTATGTGCTCCGTGGCATTCTGGAACGGACTGAACACCATGCCTGGGGCTGAGTGCTCTCAGCCTCCCCCCCACCCCGAATCATCTCAGATTGTGACTGCCGTTCTTCTTCTGCAGGCATAGGGCACAGTCACGATTGAGTCTTCTGTGTTTTAATTTCCCCCTCACACCCAGTAGTTTTCAGGGGTTTAACCTGGCTCTAATCTCAGAGAGCACCCTGGCAGGACTTGGGGAACCATATATACTGATGAGGATCAAACCATTGCTCAGCCTTCCTGTTAGACTCTTGTGGACCTCGTGAAGCTGGTTATTGATTGATTGATTGATAGTTTTTTTGGTCATACCCAGCAATGCTCAGAGGCTACTCCTGGCTCTGCATTCAGAAATTATTCCTGGTGGTGCTTGGGGACCATATGGGATGCCAGGGATTGAACCTGGGTTGACCATGTGAAGGCAAATGCCCTCCCCACTGTGCTATCTCTCCATCCCCTATTCTTTAATTTTTATTTGTTTTGGTTTATGGGCCACACCAGCAGTGCTCTGGGCTTACTTTGGCTCTGTGCTCAGAAGTCACTCCTAGTTGTGCCTAGATAGAGGACCATAATAGGTGTTGAGTTCAGGTGGCTTCTTGCGGGCAGATACTGTCTCTCCACTCCCTGATAGCTGTTTTCAGTGATTAAATGTCTCTTTGTCCCTAAGCAGGAAATATTAAACTTTGATCTCAGTGTGCTTTCAATTTTTTTTTTTGGCAAGAGCTTGAAAGATGACTCAAAGGGCTAGAGCGCATGCTTTGCTTTTGGGAGCCTGAGTTTTGATCCTCAGATTGGTCTCCCCAAGAACCATCAGAAATGGTCCCTGAGGGGGCCTGGAGTGAAAGTCCAGTGGGTAGGGCATTTCCCTTGCACGCAGCTGATCCGGTTTGATCCCCGGCATTCCATATGGTCCCCCAGCACTGCCAGGAGTAATTCCTGAGTGCAGAACCAGGAGTAATGGTGAGCATCGTGGAGTGTGACCCAAAAAGAAAAAAGATAATAAAAGAAACGGTCCCTGTGGCTGAAGATCAGGCTCTTGCTTGGTATGCAGTCAGCCTGGGTTGGATTTGGGGAGCGGGAACTGTGCTCAGGGCTTACCTCTGCTTCCACACTCAGGGATCACTCCTGGAGGGACCATATGGGATGCCAGTGTGCCCCTCCCCACACAAACGGGATTTAACAAGGGCCAGAGGTGTCTGAGACCAGGTCAGATCTGGGCTTGAATGTACCCCACTGGCTTTTGGGAAGGATTGCTGCTTCCTGGAGGCTTTATCTCTCTCAAGGTTGATCAGATAGCCACAATGGGCCATCCGACTGATGGGTATTTATTGCTTTGGAGGAGGTCAAAGGGATTGGAATTGACGCTGAGTCAGGACAGTAGTGAGGGGCAGGGGGCTAGAGAGATAGTCCATTGGATAGGGCGTTTGCCTAGCATGTGGCTGACCCGGGTTCGACCCCCGGCATCCCATATGATCCCCTGAGCACTGCCAGGAGTAATTTCTGAGTGCAGAGCCAGAGTAACCCCTGAAGTTGGGGAGCCCCTAGAGGAAGGAGGCTGGGTGTGCCTAGTAGGTGCCATAGCAGCGCCAGCCTGCCAGTCACAATCCATTTTTCTCCTGAAAAGAATTTCTGCTTGTGATTCCTGCCTTGCATCTGGAAAAGTCCTTCTTGAGGTCTAACCAAGATGCCTTCTGCTATCATCAGCACATGCTTTCCCCAGCAGACAGCCCTTGGCTGGATTTGTTCTCTCCCTTCCTTGAGCTTTTAATTAAATGCTGGCAAACCATCGCATAAAACTGGCCAAATTAGCGGGTACTCCCCAAACCGCTGCCGGGGCAGAAGCATGTGGTCAGTACAGAACATTAGCATCGTAAATAGAAGTTTAATTATCCAAGCTTTCCCAGCGAGGTGCCTCTCTGCTGGACTCTCAGAAGTCCTGAGTGTCCTCCCCATTTCACTTGGCAAAGTGAAACTGAGGCAGGGAGGGAGGACGAAGGTTGATAGGAGATGCACCTTCACTTGAGACCCCCCCCGCCCATTCTGGCCCCGCCCATTCTGACCCCGCCCCCATCTCTGCCTCACCTCCCCATTCTGGCCCCGCCCACTCTGACCCCACCCCCACCTCTGCCTCACCTCCCCATTCTGGCCCCGCCCATTCTGGCCCCGCCCCCATCTCGGCCCTCACCTCCCCATTCCTGGCCCCGCCCACTCTGACCCCTGCCCCCATCTCTGCCTCACCTCCCCCATTCTGGCCCCGCCCACTCTGACCCCGCCCCCATCTCTGCCTCACCTCCCCCATTCTGGCCCCGCCCACTGTGCGCTTCGCCCCGCCCGCCCGCGTCCGACGCCGACAGCGCAGCCACCCGCACTCACGACTCCTTGTAGTACACGATGAAACTGAGTAGGTCCCGAGCCTCCAGGGGCTCGTAGCGCTCCCAGGTCAGCAAGATACGGTCAGACTGGGTGATGTTGGACACGAAACGCAGCGTGCGAGTCTGGCCTGCCCAGGGAGAGAGGGCGGACACCTGTCCTTCCCTACCCTGATCGGGGCAAGTCCCACCCCTACCGCCGTCCCCTTCAGGCGCCACCTCCCACCCCGTGCGTCCAACCGGAGAAGCGAGTTTCAGTGCGTGCGTGTCTGGGGTCCTGCAGGTGCGCTGCCCTCGCAGCGGGGTTGGGGGGTGGTCAAGCCCCTCACAGGCGGCGCGATCTCCGTTGGTGCGTGGGTTGATCTCAGCCTTGTTTTGGCGACCCCGTGTGCCTGTCACCTCCTCCAAGCGATAAATATGCTCCAGGCAGAGGCGTGGGTTGAAGGCAAAGTAGATCTTGCCCACAGGAATGGTGAGCCCGGTGGCCACCCAGGACCCCAGCTGCTCTAGGTTCTGATTGTCCAGCACGTACAGAGTGTAGTTCCTGGGGAGGCCAGGGGACGTTGCTCTGCACAGGAGGTGGGGACAAGGGGCAGAGAAGGCGCCTTATGGGCTCCTCCCCTGGAGGGGACTGTTGGGGGGGCATTCACACCCAGGCCCCCCAGGGGCATTGGCACACACCCACAATGCGGCTGTTCAGGAACAGGAGGCCTGCCAAATTCCACACTGCGTTCTCATCAGTGAGGTGGGGTCAACAGCTTCTCTGTCTCTCTCCTTCCCTCACCTCACATTACCTGAGCACCTGCTATGGTCCAGACTTTGCTGGCTTTGAGACACAGGGAGGGGCCTGACTCAGCCTGGGGCTACCAGCTGGAGTATGCTCACCCCCGCAGGAGGTGGGTACAGGCAATGTGCCAGGAGACATAATAAACTGCTTGGCTGGATAGTGATTTAAACATTGCTTTATGGGGCCAGAGAGAGTAAACAGCAGGTAAATTGTTAGCCTCGCCATGATCAACCTGGGATCAATCTCCAGCACCAATACAGATGCCCAAGCGCCACCAGGAGTAATTCCTGAACAGAAAAGCCAAAAGTAAGGCCTGAGCAGAGCCAGGTGTGGCCCCCCCAACAATAACAAACCCATTAGAAATAAATAAATAAATAAATAAATAAATAAATAAATAAAAAAAGGGGCCGGAGCGATAGCCCAGCGGGTAGGGCGTTTGCCTTGCACGATGCCGGCCTGTGCCGGCCCTGGGTTTGATCCCCGGCATCCCATATGGTCCCCCGAGCACTGCCAGGAGTGATACCTGAGCGCAGAGCCAGGAGAAACCCCTGAGCATTGCCGGGTGTGACCCAAAAAGCAAAAAAATAAATAAATAAAATTAAAAAAAAACAAACCCATTAGTTTGGGAAAGTATGCATAAGGCTTGGCTGGTAAATTACTGGAGTAGATTTCAAATGCACAGGGTCTAGCCCCTGCAGTTGAGAATATCAGATAACAATGACAGGCAGCTTGTTCAAGGCTTATACAACTATAATGTATATAGACTATACTATGTTGCAGGCACAGTATAAGTGATTTATATTTGCAACTTAAGTAATGTCATGATAGCCCTAAATAAGTAGCCCCATTTACAGAAGAAAAAGATTAAGGATTAAAA
>JAJIBD010014883.1:0-29051 GCA_021461705.1 Cryptotis parvus
CCCCATGTTTGAAAAACTTTTAAAAGATTAAAAATCTGGGGCTGGAGCAATAGTCCAGAGGGTAGGGCGTTTCCCTTGCATGCAGCTGACCAGGGTTCAATCCCCAGCATCCCATATGGTCCCCTGAGCACCACCAGGAGTAATTCCTAAGTTCACAGCCAGGAGTAACCTGAGCATAGCTGGGTGTGAACAAAAGAGAAAAAAAAAAAAAAAGATTAAAGATCTGGAGCCGGAGCAGTAGCACAACAGGGGAGGGTGTTTGGCTGGCTCAATCCCCGATATACCATATGGTCCCATGAGCACTGCCAGGAGTAATTACTAAATGCAGAGCCAGGAGTAACAACCCCTGAGCATTGCCAGCAACCCCCCCAAAAAAAAAGGTTAAAGATCTGCTAAACTGCACCCACTGGTTTTACAATGTGCCTGTCAGGTTGCCAAGCAGTGGATGGGGGCAGAGTCTGGGGTGGGGGGCAAAACATGGGGACACTGATGGAGGAAGTTGACACTGGTGGTGGGATTAGTGCTGGCACATAAGACTAAAGCTCAATTATTGATAACTTTGTAAATAACAGCTATTTAAATTAAAAAATAAAGATCTGGGGTCCAGAGATAGCACAGCAGGTAGAGCTCTTGTCTGGCCACATGGCCAACCAGGTTTGATTTCCAGCACACCGTATGGTCCCCCAAGCTCTACCAGGAGTGACTCCAGAATGCAAAGGCAAGACTAAGTTCTGAGAACTGCTGGGTCTGGCACAACCCCAAAAAAGACACTTGCCTTGCATCCAGCTAATACTGTTCTGATCCCAGAACATGGTTCATCAAGGACCAAACAGTAACCGAGACGGGGCCAGAGAGATAGCACAGTGGTGTGTGTGTGTGTGTGTGGGGGGGGTTTGCCTTGCACAGGGCTGACCCAGGGTTGCTATCTGCCATCACATTTGGTCCCCCCAGTACCACCAGGAGTCATTCCTGAGTGCAGAGCCAGGAGTAACCCCAAGTAACACGGGTGCAGCACCAACACAAGAGTAGCCCCAAGCATCACTGAGCATGGCCCAAAAAAAGTTTTCCAATCTGGAAAAGAAAGTTTCATATATCGGGCGGAGGCGTAAGCCCAGCGGGTAGGGCGTCTGCCTTGCACGCGCGCCTGTGCCGGGCGGGGTTCGATCCCGGCATCCCATATGGTCCCCGAGCACCGCAGGAGTAATTTCTGAGTGCAGAGCCAGGAGTAACCCCTGAGCATTGCTGGGTGTGACCCAAAAAGCAAAAAAAAGAAAAAAGAAAGTTTCATATAAATTTCCTGGGCTGGGTAGAGCCCCCCCCCCCCACCCCCCCCCCCCACACACACAGAATGCCCTGGGCTTAGCCTGGCTGTGATTCAGAATCACCTGCTGGCCTCTGGTAGGCTCCAGGTCACAAGGTCACCACCCCCTTCGCATCTGAGAGTGCACTGCTCTGCTAGCACCTCCCCACCTCAGCTCCACATCTGGGCAGGAGTTTCCGTACAGGAAATAGGAAACAAGGCGCCTGCACTGAGGGGAGGTAGAGGAGGAGCATGTGTGTTGAAATGAAAGTCAATGCATCCACCAACGATTCCATATTTAGACGGACACTCCAAAACTGCAGAGCTGATAATAACTGCCTATGTACACAGAATCAGTTGAAGACTATAATTTTGACCAAAAAAGGAAAAAATTTTTGCTCAGGAGAAAACAACAAGGAAAAGTGAGTTAACAATGGATGAGAGGCCAGAGAGATGGGCCTTAACATGGTGACACAGGCTCAATCCTGGGCACCCGATATGGTCCCCCAAGGCCCGCCAGGAGTGATCCCTGTGAGTAGAACCAGAAGTCAGCCCTGAGCACAGCGAGATGTGGCCCAAACATCAAAAAACAAATAATAAATAAAACTTCCTTAAACCAAGTTTCCCAAAGTAGATGATACACTCCCTGGGGGGAACACTGGGATTGGGTAGCAGATTCAGGAACAACTGAGGGCTGTATTTTGTCTGCTGCAAGAAGGAGGTTTCTAGGGGGTGCTTCTTCCCTAAAAACAGGGCAGTAGTCCACAAGATTTGGGGACCCTCTCCCTCAAACAACAGAGATGGGACATAGCTTAGCTGTTCCCAGGGGTCACTCCTGAAGGGATACGAGGTACAAGGTGTTGGGGATCAAATCTGGGGTGATCATGTGCAAGGCAAGCACAGGACCCACTGTACTATGTCTTTGGCACATAGAACAATTTTGTTTTGGGGCCACACCCAAATGTGCTTGGGGTTTACTTCTGTTTCTGTGCTTAGACCTAACTGTTGGTGGATCGAGGAACTGAGTGTTATCTACGGGTGGTGCAGGCACCTTAGACCTAACCCTTGGCGGGCTGAGGAATTGAGTGCTGGCTGGGTAGGCACAGGTACCTTAGACCTCCCTGTTTTCTCTCCTGCCCATTATTTGCCTTGTGGTTTTTAAAGCCATCTGAGTTTTTCCTAGTTTGAAATGCTCTCATATGAGAACTAAATAATGATTTATGAAGAAACCCTCTGCTCTGATGGTGACAACCACCCCTCAACCACACTGCATGCGACTCCTAGTATTCATAACTGAGGTGGGGGGACAAGGAGTCATGAGACAGTGCGGAAGTGTGCTGGCCTTGCATGCAGCTGACGTGGGTTCAATCCCCAGCACCCCATATGGTCTCCCAAGCACTGCCATGAGTGATTCCTGAGTGCAGAGCCAGGAGTAACACCTGAGCATCACTTAAGCGTAAAAGACAGGGGCCGGAGCGATAGCCCAGCGGGTAGGGCGTTTGCCTTGCACGCGGGCCCGGGTTCGATCTCCGGCATCCCATATGGTCCCCGAGCACCGCCAGGAGTAATTCCTGAGTGCAGAGCCAGGAGAAACCCCCTGAGCATTGCTGGGTGTGACCCAAAAAGAAAAAAAAAAAAAAAAAAAGGACAGGGGGCCAGCCAGAGCAATAGTCCAGTCAGTTTGCAGCACCTCCGCCCCACGATCGACCGGTTTTGATCCCCAGCATCCCATATCGTCCCTGAGCACCGCCAGGAGTAATTCCTGAGTACAGAGCCAGGAGTAACCCCTGAGCATTGCAGGGTGTAACCCAAAAAGAAAATAAAAGTGTGAAAGACAGAGAGATAGCAGGGAGCTGAGACTCAGGGGTGGAGCTCTTGTTTTGCCCATAGGAGACTATGGGCTCCAGCTAGCACCCCAAGATAGCAATAAAATAGCAAAAATGGGCAGAAGCTATAGTACAGTGGGGAGGGCGTTTGCTTTGCAAGTGGGCCAACCTGGGTTCAATCTCTGGCATCCCATATGGTCCCCGAGCACCACCAGGAGTAAGAAAAGAAAAAAAACAAGACAGACCTGTAATAAATAAACATGACACAAGAAGCTCAGGTAAGAGAAGTGAGGAGACTGTATGTGAAGAGGAAGAAGCCATGGCCAATGTTTAAGGGCTGAAATATACAGGTGTGGGGCTAAAGAAATAGCTTTGCAGGTAGGGTCCAGATTTGACCTTCAGCCTGCAAAATCCCTGTAAGCAGTGCCAGGAACAGCCCTGAGCACTCAATGGGTGTGGTCCCAAGACACAAAAAGAAACCAAAGGATGTGACCAGCTGTGTGACCTCTTTAGTTATCAGGACACTGCTGTACAGACAAAAGCTGGGACCTGAAGGGCACCTGGAGTCTCTTCAGGCAAAGAGGAACGACTTGAGAGTCAGAGAGAAATGCAGGTAAACCTGGCCTCACACAGGCCTTACCCTGGTTCAATCTCTGGCACCCATAGGGCCCCCAAGCCCACCAAGAGTGATCCGAGTGCAGAGCCAGCAACAAGTCCCGAACACTGCCGGGTATACCCCCACACCCAACAACAACAAAACTGGAAGGGTGGGGGCAGAGCAATAGTACAGCGGGGAAGGCATTTGTCTTGAATGCAGCTGACCCAGGTTCAATCTCCGACATCCCATAGGATCCCTGAGCACAGCCAGGAGTAATTCCTGAGTGCAGAGCCAGGAGTGACCCCTGAGCAATGGGGTTTGGCCACAGAGGCAGGAGGCAGTTGAGGAGCAAGTGGAAGTCTGACCTCTGAGTGTACAGGCCTCACTGCTCAGGGGCACACCCAGAGCTGCCAAACCACCAGCATGACCAGGAGTTAGGGCAGCCCTGCTGAGGTATCAGTGTCCAGCTATCCCACGGGTTTCACAGTACCTACGCCCGTGAAACCCATTCCCAAGGGCCGGACTGTCCACGCTAAGGTGGAGGGGGCACCCCTGCTGCCTGCTCCCCCAAACACCCCAAGAGGTACACTCCAGAAACAGCTTTCTTGGAATCCTGACGAATCTTTGAAATCCTACCTAGAAATACCTCTACTGCCTGCAGACTGCACCCGTCTTAAAGCACAGGGCCTGGTTGAGAGGCGCAGATCCCCTCAGTGGTAGGAGCTCAGCAGGTTGGTCCCCAGCCTCCCTGCCTCAGGGCTCCTCATCTCACCCACCCATCTTCACCCTGAGTTCCAGTGCCCACACCATCAGCTACTGCAGCCTCCACGCCTGAGTCAGCAGCACTTATTCAAAGGCCTAATGTAATCCTGTATGATAAAGCATCTTTTACATTCAAAAGAGCTTGAAATTTTTTTTCTTATTTTTGGGTCACACCTGGCAATGCTCAGGGGACCATAGGGGTGCCGGGAATCGAACCCAGGTTGGCCGCCTGCAAGGCAAACACCCTACCTGCTGTGCTATTGCTCCGGCCCCAGCTTGAAATTTCTTGAAGTAAAAATTTCAGTTAACTAATTAATTAATTAATTAATTTTTGCTTTTTGGGTCACACCCGGCAATGCTCAGGGGTTACTCCTGGCTCTGCACTCAGGAATCACTCCTGGCAGTGCTCAGGGGACCATATGGGATGCCGGGATCAAACCGGGCCGGCATAGGCCGGCCTCGTGCACGCAAACGCCCTACCCGCTGGGCTATGGCTTCGGCCCTTTTTTTTTTTTTTGCTAAAAATTTCAGTTTAAACACCAAGAAAAATTTCCAGATTAAGTGATAGAAACAGACTTGGCGTAACTATATCAACAAAAGCAATATCTAGTACTGAACGCATTTACAAACATAAATAGGCCTTTCCCGCTAAACATCACCAGAAAACAAATGCCCCGATCATGTCTGAATCGCAGTACTTCTGCCGTCTTCCCCAATCCCCCATCCCCTAGGATAAGATCAACTCTAGCTGTACCTCCTGACTCAGCTACAGTCTGTGACAATGATTCTAGAAGCTTGGCAGTGATGGACTAAACCCAGGACTTCAGATACACAGGGACAATGCTCTACTGCTGCCCACCCTCCCTGCTCAAATAATGTGTGGACTTGGCCAGAGTGCCATGCCTGGAAGTGATCAGAACCGACTGCCAGCTCTGCGCCATGGTTCACTCCCAGAAGTGCTGAGGGAACCGCCGTGCCAGGGATTAAACAGGGGCTGGTCACATGAAGGCAAAATCTGACTGACCCCTGGGCTCCCATTCCTGCCCTTGCATAATTTTTAAGTATTCTGCTACCCCAGTGAACAGTGAAGAGTGCGATCCAGTTATACCAAACACAGCCCCCCAGCACTTCCTGCCCCCACCAGCCCTTTGAACGTCCTGCCATACCACTGAGCTCAACCCTGATGTCAACACAAGGTCAAGCAAGAGCTGGTAACAGCACCCGCAGAGGTGCACCTTCAGCCCCCGAGTGCACAGCCATGATGGTGCCCAGCCTGAGTCACAGACGCCAAGCTACCACAGGATCTGCCCAGGTCCACAGGCAGAGTGGAGCCCAGCAACCATGCTTCTCCACGTGCCCCCTAAGGGGCCAGCTATGCTCAGCTCCTCCCTCCGCAGTAGCTCTCAGCTCACATACGCAAACCCCACAGGTGAGGCAAGGGCACAAATGGAGAGAGGGGGCATGGCCGAACTGCCTTCCTGTACCCAACATGGTGCTGAAGGCAGCCCCAAGATTAAAGGCTGCTTTGAAGATGTCCGCTGGAGAGACGGGATGGGGGAAGGCACTGGCCACGCGCAAGGAGCACAGAGCAGGCATCAGTGAGCCCTGCACGCTGCAAGGTATGGCCAGTGCCAAGAATAAAGATTGCTACCAGGTTCCTTCTAGGACACAGTGTCAGAGGTAAGGACAACTGACACTTGCACCTCTGGTGACTGTTAGGACCCCACCCTGCCCACTCTGGACCAGCTCAGTATCAGGGAGCGAAACACATCTGCTACTCCAGGTGACAGCAGCAGGCACCACAGGACCCAGAAGAAAGCATGAACATCACAACTCTTTTTTTTTTTTTTTTTTTTTTTTTTTTTTTTTTGCTTTTGTGGTCACACCGGCGATGCTCAGGGGTTACTCCCGGCTCTGCACTCAGGAAACACTCCTGGCGGTGCTCGGGGGACCACATGGGACGCCGGGGATCCAACCCGGCATGGGCTGGCCACGTGCAAGGCAAACGCCCTACCCGCTGGGCTATCGCCGCCCCCATCACAACTCTTTTCCCACTCTTCCCCATATTCTGCTACCAACAAACAACACTTCCTGGATGGAATAAGCCATGTACAAAGAAGCACGCCCGGGGGGCTGAAGCAATAGCACAGTGGGTAGGATGTTTGCCTTGTGCGCGGCCGACCGGGTTCGATCCCCAGCATTCCATATGGTCCCCGAGAACAGCCGGAGTAATTCCTGAGTGCAGAGCCAGGTGTAACCCCTGAGCACTGCCGGGTGTGACCCAAAAAAGGAAAAAAAAAAAAGCACGCCACCTGAGCACGCGCAGGGGGCCACATGGCCTGACCACCATTTTTTTTTTTTTTTTTCTTTTCTGGGTCACACCCGGCAATGCTCAGGGGTTACTCCTGGCTCTGCACTCAGGGAATTACTCCTGGCGGTGCTCGGGAACCATATGGGATGCCGGGGATCGAACCCCGGGCCAGCACCGGCCAACCACGTTCAAGGCAAACACCCTACCCGCTGGGCTATCGCTCCGGCCCCTACCTGACCACCAATTCTACCCAGAACAAAAACCATACCTGTTCCAGTGTTTGAGGGAGGGGAGGATTCAAGGTCTCACCCATTCCTATGCTGACCACAGGGTTCAGCTGTTCAAGGGCACGAGCCCCAATGTGGCAGTCGGATCTGAGAAGCATGCTGGATACACCTGGAAACAGGCTGCTAGGGCTTGCCTTGGTCAAGAATGCCTTCAAGGGGCCGGAACAATCGTCCAGCGGGTAGGGTGTTTGCCTTGCACATGGCGGGTCCATGCGGCCCGGGTTCGATCCCCGGCATCCCATATGGTCCCCCGAGCACCGCCAGGAGTAATTCCCTGAGTGCAGAGCCAGGAGTAACCCCTGAGCATCGCTGGGAATGACCCAAAAAGCAAAAAAAAAAAAAAAAGAAAGAATGCCTTCAAGGGGCCGGAGCAATAGTCCAGCAGGTAGGGTGTTTGCCTTGCACAGGGCCGGCCCATGCTGGCCCGGGTTCAATCCCTGACATCCCATATGGTCCCCCGAGCACTGCCAGGAGTGATTCCTGAGTGCAGAGCCAGGAGAAACCCCTAAGCATTGCCGGGTGTGACCCAAAGAAAAAAAAAAATGCCTTCAAGGGGCCAGAGCAATAGCATAGCCAGTAGGGTGTTTTCCTTAAACATGGCCTACCATAAATAAACAAACAAACAAATAAATAAGTAAATAAATAAATAAATAAGTAAAACAGGCCGGCATGATAGTCCAGCAGGTAGGGCATTTGCCTTGCGCGCGCCGGCCAGTGCCAGCCCGGTTTCCATCTCCGGCATCCCATATGGTCCCCTGAACATCACCAGGAGTAATTCCTGAGCAAAATGCCAGGAGTAACCCCTGAGAGTCACTAGGTGTGACCCAAAAAAGCAAAAACAAAAAACAAACAAATAAATGATAATGCCTTCAAGGGGGCACAGCGGGTAGCACGTTTACCTTGCACACGGCAAACCCAGGTTTGATCCCCGGGATGGTCTCCCGGGGTTTGGTTCTCCAAGTATTGCCAGAGTAACTCCTGAGCATTGCCGGGTGTGACTCACCTCCCAAAAAAAAAGCAAAATAAAAAAAAAAGTAGAAACGAATGCCTTCAACTGCTGGGAATATATCCTGGAGACCCAAAAATACACAGCAGAAACACTATCTGCACTTCTATATTCATCGCAGTTCTATTCACAATAGCCAGAATCTGAAAACAACCTAAGTGCCTGAGAATAGAAGACAGGCTTAAACAAACTGTGGTACATCTACACAAAGGAATACTATGCAGCTGTCAGAAAAGATGAAGTCATGAAATTTACCAGCAAATGGATGCACATGGAGACTATCATGCTGAGTGAAATTAGTCAGAAGGTAAAGGACATTTACAGAATGACTGCATTCATTAATGGGCTATAAATATACAATCGTGTTCTACTAATTGTGAGAAATGGTAATGTCAGACTAGAACTCAGCATTGAACATACACTGACTTACATGATAAACCCTAAATGCCTGTAGGGCAAGCCACAATGTGTAAGAGAAAAGAGAGAGATACAGAGAGAAAGAGAGGAAAAAAAAAAGTGCCTGCTATAGAGGCAGGCTTGGGGTGGGCGGGAGGGGAATGTGGGGACGTTGGTGGTGGGAATGGGGCACTAGTGGAAGGATGGGTGCTGGAACACTGTACGAATGAGACCCAATTATGAACATCTTTTTAACTGTATACCTCATAGTGGTATAACAAGGAAAAAAAAAGAATGCCGGGCAGAGCAATGGTCCAGCGGGTAGGGCATTTGCCTTGCATGCAGCCGGCCTGTGCCGGCCAGGTTTGATCCCGGCATCCCATATGGTCCCCGAGCACCACCAGGAGTAATTCCTAAGTGCAGAGCCAGGAGTAACCCCTAAGCATCGCCGGGTGTGACCCAAAAAGAAAATAAAAATGCCTTCAAAAAGGGGGCTGGAACAGCAGTACAGTGGGGAGGGTGTTTGCCTTGCAAGTGGCCAACCTGGTTCAACCCCCGCATCCCATATGGTCCCCCAAGTGCCAGGGAGTGAACCCCCCAAAAAAAAAATGTCTTCAGAAATAAATAGAAATAGGGGTCAGAGTGATATAGCATAGTGGGTAGGGCATTTGCCTTGCGTGTGGCCAACCGGATTCGATTCCTAGTATCCCATATGCTCCCTGAGCACCGCCAGGGCTAATTCCTAAGTGAAGAGTCAGGAGTAACTCCTGAGTGTCACTGGGTGTGACCCAAAAAAAAAATAGAAATAGAATTAAAGAAATGAATGAAAACGGCCAGAGTGATAGTGCAGAGGGGTTACTTAGAGCACCCTGGTATAACCCAGATCCAAAAGAAAGCGCAAAGACTGCCTTGAGCCACAACTTCAGGGGCACACCTTACCCGGTGGGCAGAGGGCACCGTGGCCTTTTCCTGTGCTCTGCAGCGACTCCAAATTGCACCCACTCATATTTAACCTCCCTCACCTCCGTTTCCACATTCTTGAAACGAGAACAAACTCCCTGTCCCCGCTTACGGCCACACAGGTGGAGAGGAGTATGGGCAAACACCCCAGGCCAGGTGGCTGTTCACTCTCTACAGTTCAACCCCAGAGGCCAGGTCAAGAGCACAGTGGGGAGAAGGCACGCCTGCATGACCACGACTGACCTAGGTTAGATCCACGGCACCCCACAAGGTGCACAGAGTGGGGAGTGAGCCCCTGAGCACTGCCAAGCATGGCCCCCCAAACACGCAATGCACAACGCCCCAGCAGCAGGACTGAGAATGGAGACAAACACCCAAGTTCAATCCTTCCACCCAGACAAAATACAGGGAAAGAGTAAAGATGCGTAGGGCCTAACGGCAGCTCAGCAACCAAGTTCTCACTTGCCATGCCACAAAACCACAGGAAGGGGCAGAAATTCCATCTGCAAGCTATGGGCACTATGGACAGACCCCCAGCATCGCCAGGTGTGGCACCCAAACCATAGAATCTACCAGCAGGGCTCTTTGAGGGCTCAGAGGGGCCACAGCACTTGTTTAGCATGTAGGAATTCCCAAGTTCCATCCCCTGCAGCTCCAAACACACACAAACATACAACCTACAAACCCACCTGTCCTCAGGCCTCCGGGGGACAAACCCTGGGGCAAAGCCTGTTTTTTAGCACCATCACAGTGATCCCTCCCGCCAAGGGGAACCAGAAGTAGCCCCCAAGATCGGGAGGGTAGAGCTGAGAGAGAAAAGACCACCTCCTGCAAGGCTCTGACTGTCAGAAGTTCATCCCCGGGAACCAGCTCCCAAGAAAACGTTCTTTCCTCTTCCCGGGCCTACCGGGGCACACACGCTGCGTTGCAACAGCCTTCTCCGTGCAAAAGTTCATCTCCAAGTTCCGTGGCTGTCAGCCTCCGCCCTGGGGCTTCAATGGGCAGCGCCACCAACATCTTCCGCCTCGTCTCCACCGCAGCAGTGTCCGCTCCTGGGGGCTCGCTTCCGGGGCGCTCATGAGTACCCCGACCCTGACTGCGGGAAGCAACCGCCCCCCCAGCCCCGCGGGCCACGACGCTAAGTGCAGACCCATTTCTGGGGTCTCCGTTGACGTGGGCTTGGTTAACGAAGCCAACTCTGCAAGCTGGAGTGGGGGACCCGGGACTCACCACGACCCAGTCCACACTCGCGCCAGGCTGAGGAGGTGGTTCGTGCCAACGCGGGGACACTGGCAGCAATGGGGCAGGACACACCAGCGTCGCTCTCAAGCAAAACATTTATCCCAACAAGTGTGTGTGTGTGTGTGTCTGTGTGTGTGTGTGTGTGTCCCAGCAAGCCCCAGCCTGGCGTCCCGCTAAGTTGTCCCGCGGGGGATACGCGTGTGCGCGTGAAGGCGGCGGGAAGGCCCCGGGTCGAGGACAGCGTCCGTCTCGACCCCAGCCCCGGGACAGGAGGCGCCGGCGCTCGCCGCAGGCCGAAACGGAACCATGTTCGTCGGCGGGCAGCGGCGCCGGCCCGCGGCCCAAAGCAAACTTCGCCCGCCGGCCCCAAGCGGGCCTCTGCCGCCGCGCGCGCCTCTCAGCGCCCCAGCCGCCAGTGTCTTGGGCCCCGCCGCCGCTCAGGCGCCGCCCGGCCTGCGGGAGTTCGGCTCGCCCCGCCTGGCCGGGCCCCGGGTGGCCACTGCGCTCCGCGAGCTAACGGGCCGGTGCGCCCTGGTCAGCCGCCGCGCACTCACCAGCTGGCTGGTGGTCCTGGCCATCGGCCCCGCGTCGGCGCGGGCACCTCCCCCGCCGTCCTGCGCGGCTTGCCGCCTCCTCAGAGTCCTCCTCCCGCAGCGGAGCCCAGCAATGGCCGCCCTCCTCCTGCGCCCGCCCCGGCGCCCGCCGCCCCCGGCGCCGCCCCCGCCCCCGCACCACGCCGAGCGGGACTTCCGCCGCGACACGCGCGCCCATTGGCCGAGCCTGCCGTCGCTCCACCGAGGCCTGGGCCCGCCCCGCCGGCGCCCCCGAGCCGCATTTCCGGGTTGGGACCCGGCCGGCGGCCGCGGGCGGGCGGTGCCTCTGAGGGGGCACTGCGCGAGCCAATCGTGAGGTCCGCGAGGCGGGGCCGGGCGAGCGACCGCGCGAGCTGTCATTCCCGGCGCGCCGACGGGGAAACTGAGGGCCGCCGGGGCCTCGGTCGGCCAAGGTCACGCCCGAGAGCTGGCAGGTCGTGCTCCGCGGGGCCCTGGCCGGACACGGCTTCACCAGGGTCCCCCTCAGAGCTGACGGAGAGAGGCGGCTCGAGGCCCCGGAGGGAGCGGGGCGGGGATGACCCCGTCACTACCTGCAAGCCCGGGACCCGCCGCGGAACTTCCCCGCTGGCAGCGTTGCTGGAGTCAAGCGTTGCCCGCGAGGTGCTGAGGACGCCGCCGTGGGCTCCCACGAAACGGCCGCGCGGCATCTCCCACCCCGCCTCTGCGGCGCAAGCGGGGGCACTAACGTTGGGTCTTGTCTGGTTTGGGGGCCCCGCCCCCACGCCAGGCAAAGGGCTTCTCCATGTGGAGCCTGGGGCTCCCCCTTTCAAAGCACAAGCTCCAGCCCCTGGACACAGATCGGAATCGCTCTCCCTGAGGGTGGGGGACTTGAGTGTTTGGGCTCCATCCACCTGACGCAGTGCTCCGGGATCTTACAGGGTACAGAGGAGTGAGCCCAGACCAGCTGCGTGCCAGGTAAGTGCCTAACCCCTCTGTTAGTTCTCCGACCCCAAGAATAAATCTTAATCCTTATAACAAGGGGGAAAGAGAGTGCAACTGGGCTGGGCCGAGCCGTAGTTCAGCGGGTAGAGCATTAGCCTTTCACGCAGCTGACCCCGGTTGGATCTTGGCTATCCCACAAGGTCCCCAAGAGCTGCCGAGAAACCCCACCAAAAAAAAAAATAACTAGTTGTTATTCTAATTGTGTTGATGATCCCACAATATATGCATATATTGAATCAGGGCCCGGAGCAACAGTACAGCGGATACGGCACTTGCTTGCACACAGCCAACCCAGGTTTGAGCCTCAGCACGGCACCTGGGTATCGTCAGGAGCAGCCCCTGAAATCACCTAAACAAAGTGTGGCACCTAAGCAAAACCAGATGTTGAATCTTACTGTATACCTGAAAGTAATGTTAATCATATCCCAGTTGAGGAAAAGCAGAACTGGAGTCAGCCCACAGCTCATCACAGGTGAATGGACAACAGGACAACTTGTGCTGTTTTAGTTTCTGGTCCACACTGGCAGATGCCAGACGCTAACCCTCACTTCAGGACCCAGGAGATGTTGTTCTTGGGCTTGCTCCTGGCAGAACTCTGGGGCTTAGGAGACCATGGGACTGCAGGGTTTAAACCCGGCTCAACATGTGCAACAAGCAAACACCCTACTCATTGTACTATTGCTCCAGTCCCCTGAGCAGTTCTTGGATTCTTTAGTCGGGGAGGGGAAACTGAGGAAGGGGAGAGTGACGGCTGTGGTCTGGAGTCAGTTGATCAGTGGGGTGGGGCCAGCCAGAGGCCAACTGCAGGAGGCACCAGGGACAGTTCGCAGCTGCCATGGAGCCAGACCAGGCCAGGCAGCTGTCTATCTGGGACCAGCACAAGGGACGACTTACCCAGCCCTGGCAGCAGGGGGCTGGCCTAGCCCTGCTCACCCCGACACAAGGACAGCTGGACCAATGCCAGCCTTACATTGTGAGGTCATGTTCCTCCTGGGAGGGTAGGGAATGGCAGCAGCCCCTGGCAGGCCAGGAAGCTATGGGCCTCCAAGGAGGAAGGTCTCAGTGCTGGACACCTAGCAGTGTCACCCAGAGGCACTGCATTGAGCAGGGTACCCCGAGACCTACCCAGTGGCGTCATCAGGTGGCAAGGAGGGGACCCTGACAGCTCTGTGGGGCTGAAGGGGACTCAGGCCACACACAGGCGCCGTGAGATTGCCAAATGTCACACGAGACAGGCTGTCCAGTGAAAGTGCTGGACTGTGCGGACAGTGGCAGGTTGCTGCCCATTATGGGGTAGATTCCTAGTCTGGCTGAGGGCCAATGTCAGAAGTGTGCCAACCTGCACCCCTGAGGTTCTATGAGCCAGGGAAGAGCCCTGTCAGGCTGGGACAGGCCCAAGGAAGCATCCTTCTGGAGCAACAAACACAGAGCAAGGTCACCTGCCCCCTGAACCCCAACTTCTCCCACAGCTGCACATTGACCGGGATAGGTTCTACTGCAGGCTGGGAAGACTCCACCTTGGTAAGCAGGCAGGGAAACATGGCTTCTTGGGACAGCTGCAGGGAACCAGACTGGACAGTGGGGGAGGACACGTGCCTTGTATGCAGCCAACCTAGGTTGGATCCCTGGCACCCTATAGAGTCTCTTGGGGCGGAGCGATAGCCCAGCGGGTAGGGCGTTTGCCTTGCAAGCGGCCGGCCTATGCTGGCCCGGGTTCGATCTCCGGCATCCCATATGGTCCCCTGAGCACTGCCAGGAGTAATTCCTGAGCACAGAGCCAGGAGTAACCCCTGAGCGTCACCGGGTGTGACCCAAAAGAAAAAAAAAAAAAACAACCTATAGAGTCTCTTGAGCTCTGCCAGCTAGTAATCCTTGAACACAAGTCAGGAGTAAGCCCTGAACGCTGACAGGTGTGACCCCCAAATAAAACCAGAAAGATCCCTGCAGAGGGCTACTGCAGCCCACCTGTGACCAGGGTGTCTTCTGTGGAAAGGGGCAGCTGAGAGTCCAGTGAGCTGACCTTTTAACAGATGGGGAATGATATGGGGCTCAATCAGATGGGCCCAGAGGGGTGAGTGAGGCGCAAGGCTGTCGCGGGGAGGTGGCACCAGCCACATGCCCACCACAGGGTCGCAGTGGAGGAGGGTCCCTCCCGCTTGAGCTCAGGGAGCAGTAGTCCTGCTGGCACCTCAGTCTGACCCGCTGACAATGGACTGTCACCTCTGCGTCACTCTTGCCTAGTTTATGTTTGGGGCAATCTCCCTCCTGCAGGGTTTGCCTCCACCCTGAACCACAAGAAGGGTGCTTTGGGAGCCCCCACTCTCAGCTCCCCAGCACCAGTGTGAGGAGGAGGGGAAAGGAAGGGTGCTGGTCCCAGTTCCCAGTCCCTCAGGTTTTACTGGGCCTGACCACCTAGCCAGGCCTATGCATGGCCACCAGATGGCGCTCATGGGGGCCAAGCAGCCCCAGCCTGACAAAAGCTATATTGCGGTGGGGGTATGTGGGTTCCTGGACCACCCCTCTGGAACCCAATCCAGACTCCCTTCGGCTGAAGGCAACCTACTCAACCGGGGCTCCAACACGCCTCATCTCCCCTTTCCCAGATGATGCCCACCCTGGAGCCCTGGAGCAAGGGAGGGGTTAGGAGACCCTGTCTCCAATATGTCAAACCCACTACCCCACCAGACACCCTATTCTCACTCCTGGCAACTTTGGGGGAACCCTAAAACCCCAGCCTCAGAAATACCTGGATATGGGCCAGAGCAATAGTACAGCAGGTAGAGCATTTGCCTTGCATGTGGCCAGGTTTGGTCCCCAGTATCCCATATGGTCCCCAAGCACCGCCTGGAGTAATTCCTGAGTGCAGAGCCAGGAGGGAATCCCTGAGCATTGCTGGGTATTACCCAAAAAAGACCAAAAAAAAAAAAAAAACTCACCTGAATGCATTGTTCAAGTGTATGAGTATATATATGGGTGTGGTGAGTGATGTGTATAACCTGTGTGAATGGAATGACAGCATATGCCCACCCCCTTCCAGGTAGGTGAGATGGTCTTTAGTGTGGGCACTTTCCACTGCAGACAAAGTTTCCTGAAGGGGCTGGATGACTGCAAGGAGAAAGCAGTGGGTGCCACAGGTGCGGTCCCTGCCCGTCCCAGGGCTGTTCAGGCTAGAACCCTGGAACCCCATGGTGCAAGGCACAGTGGCTCTCTGCAGCAGGGCCACCCCAATGCACACACAACTCTAGCAGCCTTCCAGGTGATGTGACACAAGGCAGGGGCCCCAACCCTGGCCCCCAGCACTCAGCTCTGGCTTGGTGCCTGGAGAAATAGGAGCAACAACTTTGAGTGAGACAGGCAGGCAGTGCCAGCTGCTCCTGGGCAAGCCCTGGGCCCACCCCAGTGCCCCAGCCCCAGCCGGGCGCTCAGGGGCAGGAAGGACTCACAGGACACAGATGCTGCAGAGCCCATGGGCTGCAGGCACCTCTGCCTCTGTAGGTCTGGGACAGGAAAACCAACACCGTGGGGGTAGAGGCCTTTCTAGGACCCTGCCCAGTCCTGTGCTGGTTCTAACATGCCTGGAGACACATTTCCCTCAGGTCTTCACTGGGAAACTTGGGGCACGGGGCCTGTCCTAATTCTGGGCTGGACACCAGGCCCCAAAGCCAGGCTGTCAGCACCACCTGTGCAGGATCCCACCCTGATCCTCAGCCCCTGGTGGCAGCAGTGAGCGGGCAGCCACTCTGAAGCAAGACTCAAGGTGAGCAAATACTGTGAGCAAACGTTTATGGGGGGCTGCCCCCAGGACAAGGCCTAGTTCGGGAGACCAGCTCCTTGTAGCTGGGGTCCTCTTGGCTGTTCTGGTCACAGTCTGGCCGCCTCTGCCTGCCACACCAGCTCACCCGAGATGTAGGTGGCCCTGACGTGGAGCGAGTCATCCAGCATCACGAAGTCTGCCACAGAGTCAACAGGGCCAGGGTGAGGGGCGCCCCTGTGGTGGGAAGCAGGACAGAGCCCAGGGCGAGGAGTTCCTTGCAGCTGGGCAGAAGCCACAGAAACTGCCAGTGCTGACCTGCATCGGCGCGACATCCAGGGTCCCTTTATGCTTCAGCCCCAGCAGCTGGGCAGGGTGCAGGGGCGCGGCTTCTAGAGCCGACTCCACACTGCAGCCTGTAGGGACAGAGAGTGACCAGTCACCCCACCTCCCACCCTGCCACCCCTCAAGGCAGACCTGGAGACTCGCCTTCCCCAAGCCCTGAGCAGTTTCTCTGCACCCCAGAGCAATGCCGAGAGGAGGGCTGTGGGGGCACCCTCCTGCCCACTAACCGGTAGCCTTCCAGAAGTGCCTAACACACACGTCCATGGGAGCGATGCTGCCACTCAGCGTCTTGGTACCTGGTCAGCAGAGGGTGGTGTGGTTGGGGGGCTGGGACAGTGGGGGGACAGTGGGGGTAACAGGGGTGAAGCTTGACGGTTACTCACCTGCCACATATGCCGTCAGCCCTTCCACCTCCACCTCCTGCTGGCCCAGTGTGTGGCGGCCATTGCCCAGGCCCAGAGCAGGGATAGCGTCGGTGACCAGCACCATCCCTGAGTAGCGAGAGGGGTCTCAGCTTCTGTGGGCACCTGCCCCCTTCAATCCACCCAGCCCACCACTCACCCTTGGGGTGGGCACGGTGGAGGCAATGCGCAGGGCGGCAGGGTTGGTATGGATGCCGTCTGCAATCATCCCGTAAAAGATGTGGCGGCCAGGGGGCAGCTGGTCACTGGTCAGGAGCCCCACGATGCCCGGGTCGCGATGGCGAAACTGCCACGGCAGAGGGCTGAACATAGTGCCCCTCCCAGTGGCTCCTGCACCCGACCCCAGCCGCCCTACTCACTGGTGACATGGCGTTGAAGAGATGTGTGATGAAGGTGGCCCCACACCGCACAGCTTCCTCCGCCTCCTGCAGGTTGGCCTCTGAGTGCCCTGCATGTGCAGCCAGAGTTCAACAGGCCCCGAATGGTCCTCAGCCCCCCAACCCCCACCATAAGCCCCCAGAAGCCTCCTCACCTAGTGACACGCCAGATGCCACGCTCAGTCAGTGCCCTGATCACCTCATGGCTGCGGCCCAGCTCCGGGGCCAGTGTGACCATACGCACATTGTCCAGTGGCCCACACCGACAGCACGTCAGGAAGGCGCAAGCCTCGAAGGAGCGCAGGTGCGCCTCAGGGTGGGCGCCCCGTTTCTCCCGGCTGATGAATGGACCCTCCAAGTGCACCCTGTGGGGGGGGGGCACCATGGCTCCAGCTTCCACGCACCCCACCCAGCAGGGCATGGCTCACAAGCACCCCCAGAGCTGGGGTCAGCACTCACCGAGGGACCCCTGCCCGCAGGCCCGCCACTCCTCACAGGAATCTGAGGCAGGACCTGGGAAAGCAGCTGTTAGAGCTCTGGGGGATTCCAGAGACCAGGGGCAGAAAAAGAATGCAAGTAGCATGGACTCCATTAGGGGGTCTCTGTGTGACAGGTGCCAGAGTTACCCCTGCAATCAGGAGACTAACACCTCATTCCTCTCCACCCCAGGGAAAAAAAGCATTTTCCAGAGGCTTAAAGTCAGTCAGTCGGAGGTCAGGACAGGGGGAGAGAATGAGGGTGCAGGGAGGTTAGCGGGAAGTCGGGCTGGGGAGGGGGCGCCCAGCCAGCAGGGATGGAACCCCATTAAGAATCTGGGTCCGAGGGACAGACTTGCTTATATCTTATTCCGCACTGGTCCCATGGCAGAACCTGACAGCGCTCCCAACCCCACTGCTTAGGCCCCCATGGTGTGTGCAGGAGCACTGCAAGGTAGGCACAGGAAGGCACCCCCTGGGAAGATCAGCTGGCCCGCTCAAGACATGCAGAAGCCCTGAGGACGTGCACAGGGAAACAGCTGGGCAGCCCCACAGAGCAGAGAACAGGTGCAAACATGGTGGTCATCAATTTGGGGTCTAAGCTCAAACCCCAACTGCACCTACAGACTGAAGGGGCTATGAGGGCTGTACAGAGAAGGTCAGCCCCAGTCCTCTTGTGGGTCACAGAGACCTTTGGCCCAAGGATGAAAGGGTTCTAGAAGGTCCAGCACAAACCCACAGGGGAAGCTTCCCACCCCCAAACAAGGGTGACGGCTGGGACAGGGGATAGAGGCCCCAGCGGGTGGCGCAATGCTGGGGAGGTACACAGCAGCCACAGCCAGGAGGGCAGGTCTGGAAGGTTCAGGAAGGTGTCTTAGGAGCCTTCCCGGAAAAGAATGGAGCTGGTGAGTGGAAAGTGCCGGGGCTCAGCTGAGTCCAGCACAGAATCTTTTGGGGCAGGGAGGGTGCAGCAGAGGACACGGCACGGTCCCCGGTAAGTCAGGAGACAGCAGAGCTGAGCATGACTGTCCCAAGTGGAAACTGAGGCCACAGGCTGGAGCAATAGCACAGAGGCATTTACCTTGCATGTGGCCTACCGGGTTCGATCCCGGCATCCCATATGGCCCCAGAGCACCACCAGGAGTAATTCCTGAGTGCAGAGCCCAGAGTAACCCCTGAGCATTGCCAAGTGTGACCCAATAAGCTAAGTAAACAAATGAATGAATGAATAAATGAATGAATGAATAGATGCATAAGTAAATTAATAAAAGACAGCTGACTTTCCAGGAACAGAGGAAAAGCAAAGGGCCTGGAAAGGAAGACAGGGAGCAGGCAGGCCAAAGACTGGAGGGTGTGTGCAGTCAGAGGTCAATGGCGAGAGGGTGTGGGTCAGAGGCCAGTCAGGACCAGGGGCCTGAGACATCTGGACTCTGCTCCCCACTGCAAGGACAATGAAGGGCAAAGCGGCAGGAGGGTCCCAAAACTCAGCAGTGGATCAACCAGAACAGGCAGCACTAACCTCTGGACCTATGAAATTGGGTGTTGGTCCCTAAGAGTCCACACCCATAGGCTCCCACCATTTTCACCACCTGCTGCCTGTTTTCTGCATCCCTCAAGGCATTCCCGTGAGGGAGGAGTCAGGATAGAGACCTGACTAAGATCACCTGCCTGCACCCCAAGGGCCCCTGATGCCCTGATAGGACAGCCTGGGGATGGGGGGAGAGACACAAAGCTCTGGTATGTGCCGGGAGGGTTGGGAAGGGCCTGATCAGCAGATAAGGCTGTGTATAGGTGGGCCTGGGCGAGCTTCAGCACCTCCGGCAGGACCAAGCCTGGGGAGAATAGCAGTGAGGCTGCTGCCCGGGGGAGTGGGGGGGAACACAACAAAGACAGGAATGAGGGTTCCATGGGGTCACTACTAGAGAGGCCACTGAGCTTGAATCCAAGACAGAACTTTCCAGAATTCTGTCCCAAGGCCACTTGGGCTGCGCGTGTTGTCTGTGCCAAGCAGCAGGAACTAACGACCCTGCAGAAAGCCCCCTTCAGACAGGAAGGCCCCCACCCTAACACCCCAGGGGTCAGGGACAGGAGGGCCAGAGCTTGGAGAAACTGAAGCCGGGCAAGGAGAGAAGGGGCACAGGCGATGGGACAGTTGCAGGGGTGGGGTTGGTGGGGGAGGGGGAGTGTGGGGCTTCCTCTGCAGGGGTGTGGCTGCATACTCGGGAGGTCAGAAGGCCCAGGAGCCACGGCATGTGGCAATCAGCGGTGGCGCCAGTCTGGTCAAGGTGCATGGAGGGCAGGGGCGCAGAGGCACCCTAATGGAGGGAGTGTGGGAAACCAGGTGGGGCAGAATGAGGCGGGGGCAAGCCCCAAGGGCATGTTGATGGGGGCTGCTGCCCCGGGGGAGGGTCGCGAGCCTGAGTCACCTTGTGATACACCTCCGGGGCGAAGTGACCAGAGTGGGGCAGAAGGAGGTGACCCCGTGTGCGAGGATCTTCCGGGCCACCAGGTCGACCCCGAACCCACATCTTCCGTGGCCAGGGAGAAGTCCACGCCGAATCCCCCTGCACCCACAAGAAAGGGGGTCGCAATGGCACTCGACGGCCCCCCCATGTGCCCCCGCCGCGGCCCCAGGCGCACCGTTAATCTGCACGTCGATGAAGCCTGGAGCCACGATGCAGCCGCCGCAGTCCAGCTGCTCATCCGCCACGCGCCGCTCGTCAAAGAACAGCTTCTCTGGGTCCAGAATGCGGCCCCCGCGCACCCACAGATCCTCCCCTGCGGGCGGGGCGGCAGGGGCTGGGATCGCCGGCACACCGACAGCCTCCCCCCGCCGTCCCCGCGCCCGCGCCCACCTGAGCAGCTTCCCGGCCCGCAACAAGCGGCAGTTGGTGAACTGGAGTACCCGCGCCCGCGCCGGGCCCTGACCGCCGCGCATCGTGACTCCGGCCCGCAGAGCAGAGAGCAAAGCCGTGTAGACGAATCCCGCGCCCGGCGCGCAGTTCCGGCCCGCGCCCACGTGACCCTCAGCTGACGGCGCGGCCCACGTGACCCGCCCGCCCACATGATGCGTCGCCGCCTGCCGGCCGGCCCGCCCTCCCGCTAGCGGCGCACACACGGGTCACAGCCTCTGCTCGCATCCGAGGAACTTTATTGGCCACGCGGGCGCCGACCACAGGCCAGCACTGGGCGCCCCGGCCGCACGCGGCCCGCCGGGGGTGGGGCGCTGCACGCAAAACCCCCGGCGGCCGCTGGGAGGATGACTACATAGCTGGGAGCTGTGAGAACAGGTCAAATCTTTATAAATAAACATCCAGTGGAGAGAAACGGGCGCGATCACCCTCAACACAGCACTCAGGGCGGGTGGGGAGGCGCAGCGCGTCCTCAGGCGGCCCGGGGGTGAGCGGGCCGGTGTCCAGGGCACGGGGCGGGGGCAGGGACCACAGACGATGGGCACTAGGACACTGCGCATTTACAAGACCAGCTACTGGGGCGGCCCCGCGCCTGTGAGGCGGTGGCTCTGGAATGAGGGGCGGATGTGGACTTGACATCGCTCGTGCGGCGGACGCGGGAGGGGCTACTTTGTAGAGAGGATGAGAGCGACGATGAGCCCGTAGAGGCCCAGCACCTCGGCGAAGATGAGGATCAGGATCATGCCCACGAAGAGTCGGGGCTGCTGCGCGGTCCCCCGCACGCCGGCGTCCCCCACGATGCCGATGGCAAAGCCGGCTGCCAGCCCGCTAAGGCCCACGCTCAGGCCGGCTCCCCAGCTGCAGGAAGCTCCTGGAGGAGAGGACACTGGTGAGGCCCTGCCAGAGCCACCAGCCCACCCCCAGAGCCCTGCACCCACCTGTACAGGGTAATGCCGTCATTCAGGGAGTTGGCGATGAGCACGGCCACAACCAGGCCATAGATGGCAATGATGCCAGCCATGACCACCGGGATGATGGACTTCATGATCAGCTCCGGCCGCATCACCGACATGGCAGCAATGCCTGTGCCACTCTTGGCCGTGCCATAGGCGCCCCCAGGGCTGTGACAGGAGAAAGAGGTGAGGCTTCACCCAGGGCCAGCAGATGCTACAGCGGGTCCCACTCCTTTTCTGGACAGAGGCTTGGGGACCTGTCATATAGCTCTCAAGTCAGAAAGGTAGAGGTGTGGAGGGCCAGCAAGGGCAGCCCAGGGCCCCATGCAGCCAGCCTAGAGACTGTAGTCCTTAAATGGGGGGGGAGGGGGCAGGACAGGAAGTGGAGGAATCCCCACTACTGCCACTGGCCACGCAGAGAGCAGAGGTGGCTTAGAGATGGGAAGGGCACTCCCAGGCAATAAAAACCTGGGGTCTGGCTCTGGAGCTTCTAGCTGGCTGCCTGCAGTTCACGTGTCTGCACTGTGTGGCCCAAGGCATGTCCCTGAGCAGAAACGGCTCCCAGCCCTGCTCAAAACGGCATAGGGCCTCCAGGCTGGTGAGGCAGGGGGGCCCAGAGGTGGCATCTCTGTTCAGCTGGTATTGAGCAGGGGTGCAGAAGAGTGGCGGGCAGGCCCCAGACCTCTCCTTGGTCACTGCCACACCAGCTGAAGTTCAGGCTGTGCCTCAGGGGTGCGTGTCAGTCAGTGTGTGCGTGCACCACCTAAACCCTTGCAGGCACAGGGCAAGCCTGGTTGTGCAGGTCACTTGGGAGGGAATGATGTATGGGCCAAGAGGAGGGCCCTGGGTATTGGAGGAAAGGGTCAGAGAGCCGGGCATTAGCGCTGAAGCATGCAGCAGTTCCTGGAAGACAGCATCTGCTAGGGCTCCCTACTAGGGCAGCTGGGAGGAAGTGAGAAGCGGGATGGGAGAGCCATGAAGAAAAGAACAGGACTTTTGCCATAGCTGAAAAAAGGGAAGCTGGAGAAGCGAGGGATGGGGGTCTAAATTGTGACTCAGCCCCAGGAACAAAGCCTGGGGGCTGAGGATTGGGCAGGAGGCCCAGGTATCTGAGAGCAGCCCTGGGACAGGTTTCCATGGAGAAAGGAGGTCAGAAGGCACCCAATGGCCCACTTGGCTGCTGGAGGAGCCACCTGAGCCCTGGGGGGGGTGGGGGGGGGGGTTAAGGGCTGAGCTCTAGGAAGGGCGCCCCAATCCCCGCCTAGACTCAGCTACTTCCCAGGATCTGGTTAAGCCCATGTGAACACCCAGGAGCTTTAAGGGAGTGGGAGAGAGGCGGGCCTATGGTTACTGGCCGGCCAGGGGGCTGGGGTCAGAGTGAGGCGCTGCAACCTTCACCAGCCAGGGTTCACATTCCACATGGCAGGGGCCGATGGATGCTGCCAGGGCCAGGCACCAGAGCCACCCACCCAGAGGGGGACCAGAGAGCAAGGGGCAGCTGGGGGTGGGCCTGGCAGGCGCTGCTCGGGAAGGAAGGGGAAGTGGGGACTATGGTCCCACCACAAATGACCCCTTGCTCACACATGTTGGGAAGGGCAGGACTCACTCAGCAGCTCGTGACTGTCAGGCAGGTCCAGGCAAAGGGAGGCCCCAAGAGAGCAGAACAGAACCTTCAGCCCCCCCACCCCCCCACCCCCCCCCCCCCGTGCTTACAGTCAGCATAGAGTGTTTGGAGTCCAAACCTCCAAATACCTGCGGAGCAGGCCACCCCCGGCACGCAGGGCGCGGCAGGGGCGGTCAGTCGGGCCCCAAACCAGACCGACCTGAGAGGGCCCGGTGCAGGCCAGGCCAGGCCAGTCCCGAGCAGGTCACGCAGCCCACCCCAGCGTCCTTCTCCCAAGGCGAAGGGGCGGCGCGTCTGCCCACACCCCCACAACGGCAGGACCCAGTTTCCAAAAAGAGAGTGCTGTCGGAAAGCCTGCAAGGGAGAGCCCACCCTAATCCCGTGCATGGGGAAAGGTCATTCAATGCTCATTCATGCCTCCACGGCAGGGTCCCAGTAAAGGGTCCGGGTGTCAGGCCGCTTGGAGCCGCCCCCAGGGGACAAGAGCCAGACCACGGGCCGCCCCCCGGCCCCCCCGCACCCCGCCCACCCCGCCCGCGGGGCCGTTGGGAAAGCCGGAGCAACCCGACCGAGCCGGAAGCACCTTCCCGGGGCGGCCCCCAACGCAGAAGAGGGGGTCCCCGCGTCGTGACGTCACCCGTCCCGCAGCGCGGGGGTTGCGGGGCTGCGCGACCCCACCCCAGGTTCCCCCTCGCCTCTCCCGGGGCTAAGATGGCAGCGGCGCCGCCGCCCACCTCCGCCCCGCCCGGGCCGACCGGCGGGCACCCCAGGCCCACGTCCTGGCCGCCCACCCGCAGCGCCCCCAGCTCCTGACCCCCGCTCGCAGCCGCGGGGGTCGACACCTGTCGGAGCCCGGGATTGCGTCAGCGTGACGTCACCACAAGCCCCGGCCCGGGAGGGCTGCGGAGTCCGCTACGCTGGTCCTGACGCCCCCGCCCCCCGGGGTCTCCCCCTGCGCGGCGCTCACCGCTGAAGATCATGGCGGCCGAGGCGCCCATGACCGCGAAAAAGGAGGCGTACTCGGGGGCCGTTCTTGGCCTCGGACATGTCTGCGAGCGGGCCGGGGCGGCGGGGGCGGCCGGGCGGGGGTGCGGCGGGCGGCGGCAGGCGGCAGGCGGACGTCGGGAGGTACGGGGGAAGGCGGTCGCGAGGCGACGGGCCCGGCAGCCGCTGCGCTCTAAATAGCAGCACCGCAGAGCAAGATGGCGGCGGCGGACGCGTCACGTGATGCTGGCCCCGCCCCCCAGGCCGGACCACTCGGCTCCGGGCCCCGCCCACGGGCCGGACCACTCGGACACGGGGGAAGGCGCGTGGGCTTCGACTAGTCCCTGGGCCTCCTGCGCTCCGCCACCCCCACGCCGCGGGAACTCCGCACCGCCGCGTAGCCGACCCCGATCGCTCGGCCTCCGCCGCCGCCTGCCCCGCCCCGCCGGCTCGCCTGTCCCGCTGCGGGAGCTGGCGGCGACCCCGCACCAGGGCGGGGCGGTGGCGGCTCTTTGCATACGGGGCGGGGTTTGCGGCCCCGCCTCCTCTGCGGCGGCGCGGCGGCGGCGGCTTGGGTTCGGGTCCCGGCGGCGCCGTTAGCAACCTCGAGTGCGGTCGCGGTCTACCCGCGCCCTGGCTTGCCAGCTGCCCGTCTGATCACGCCCGCCCCCCGGACGGCTCCGAGAGCCTCCGCGCACCGAGCCGAAGCGTATCTCTGGCGTTCTGCTCCGCAGCCCCCCCTTTGTCCCTGCGTTCCATCAGCGAGGAACCAGCCATGGATGACACCCCCCAGCCCTGGCTGCTCGGGACAAGGACCCCGCCCCGCACCGCGGCTCTTGTCCTGTCCCGAGCACTCAGAGTCCACACTCTCCGTACGTGTGAGGGAACCGCTCGTAAGACATCGAGGTGTGGCCCCTTGGGGCTCCCATGCTGATTGTCGCCTGTGTCCCCCAGAATCGCCTGGATTTCTGAGTGCTGCCCAGCCAAGAAGGAGCTGGTGGTGCTGCGTGCCAGCAGATTCAACTGGCTCCTCTGGGCCACCAGTTCGGGTTCGGTCCACCCATGTCCTCTGCCTTTCAGGAATCCCGGGCCTCCCTAAGCCCAGATCCTCCTCCCCCTCCACACCGCCCTCTGGGCACTGGGGTTCCCTCTCCCTCCCAAGAGGGAACTTGTTTCCAGTGGACTGCGCCTCCCACCCTGCCGCACAGCACGGGGCACCTGCCTGCACCCAATCCTAACGGCAGGGGTGAGGGGGTCTCCACTGCCTGCATATGGAGCAAACCTGTGGGCCCCTCAGCTGGCCTCTGAATTCTCTGGCCCACATATCCTTGACCTTGCCAAGGTCGTGTACTCTGAGCAGGACGCGCTTGTCAGGCTGTCACTGGCCCTGCTGTTACGACCCCCTGCCACCTCTCCATGCCCTGTCCCCTCTCCATGCCCTGTCCCTCTCTCCAAGAGAGGATGTGCTCACGACAGAGCCAGGCCCGAGGTGGGGCTACCAGCAGTCTTAGCTAGGGCTTATTATATTATTATTATTATTATTATTATTATTATTATTATGTATTATTTTGCTTTTTTTGGGTCATAACCTGCCATGCTCAGGGGTTATTCCTGGCTCTACACTCAGGATTTACTCCGGCGATGCTCAGGGGACCATATGGGATGCTGGGGATCAAACCCAGGTCGGCCCCGTGCAAGGCGAATGCCCTCCCGCTGTGCTATCGCTCTAACCCAGCTAGGGCTTCTTATGCCCTTCCCTTCTCAGAGCCACACCCCAACTTCAGGCTCAGAGGGTGCAGGCTCCCATAGGAAGGGCAGGCTGACAACCCAGAAATAAATCAGCACCACCAGGGGCTTCTGCACCTGGAGCCCACAGGATGGAAAGCCAGGAACTGGGGCAAGGGGAAGAGCTTCCCTCCTGGGTGATCCATCTATCTGCTCCCAGGTTGTGGTGTAAGGTCACACTGGGTGTCCTGGCGTGCTGGTAACTCAAGTCGGCACAGCCCCACCTAGTACTCCACCAGCTTCTATTTGTGTTGCTGTTTCTGGGCCCAAGACTCCTGGGTCAGCTGCCCCCTGTACAGGCCTGGTACCTCTCAGACTGCCCCCACAGGTTCATGGGGCTGGTCTGTTTCCTTCACAGATACAGCAGCCTCCTGGGGCCCTGGGGCCTGTGATGTGGGAGTCTCAGGGAAGGACTTCTGCCTCCCAAGTTAGTGGGCCTGCGCAAGTCAAGAAAATAGTCCTGAGGGGTCAGAGTGAAAGCACCAGCTGGTAGGCGTTTGCCTTGAACACCACTGAGCCACTGACCTGGGTTCAATCCCGGCATCCCTGGCTTGATCTCCAGCATCCCAGATGGTTCCCGAGCACCACCAGGAGTAATTTATGAGTGCGGAGCCAGGAGCAACCTCTGAGCATTACCGGTGTGACCCAAAATGCAAAAAAAAAAAAAAAAAGAAGAAGAAGAAGAAGAAAATAGCGCGGGGGCGGAGGGGGAGGCAGAGTGATAGCTACAGTGGGTAGGGCGTTTGCCTTGTACACCACTGAGCCACTGACCTGGGTTCAATCCCGGCATCCCATATGGTCTCCCAAACACCGCCAGAGGGTAATTCCCTGAGTACAGAGCCAGAGGGTAACCTCTGAGCATTGCTGGGTGTGGCCAAAAAAAAAGAAAAGAAAATAGCCCTGGGAGAAGTATCTAGGCACCCACTTTAGTTTACTGTTTCTTTTTTATTTGGGTCACCACTGGCAATGCTCAGGGGCTACAGCTCTGCTCTCAGAATTTTTTTTTTGCTTTTTGGGTCACACCCAGCGACACTCCAGGGGTTACTCCTGGCTCTGCACTCAGGAATTACTCCTGGCGGTGCTCAGGGGACCATATGGGATGCCAGGGATGGAACCCGGGCCGGCATGGGCTGGCAGCGTGCAAGGCAAACACCCTACTCGCTAAGCTATCGCTCAGGCCCTGCTCTCAGGAATTACTTCTGGCAGTGCTAGGGGAACAATATGGGATATTGGGGAACAAACCCAGGTCAGCTACGTGCATGGCTAATGCCCTCTCCTCTGTACTATAGTTCTGTCCCCTTTACTATAATTTTTGTTCTTGAGACACAGCCAGCAGTGTTTGGGCTTGCTCCTGGATTTGTGCTCAGGGATCACTCCTGGAGGATACCCTATGGGGTCCCGGGATCAAACCTGGGTTGCCCTCATGCAAGGCCAGTGCCCTCTCCTGTTGCACTCTCTCCAGCCCCTTACCTAAATACGTTCAAAAAATTTTTTTTGGCCTTTTTTGGGCCATACCCGGCAATGCTCAGGAGTTACTTCTGGCTCTACACTCAGTAATTATTCCTGGCAATGCACGGGGACCATATGGTGTGCTGGGGAATTGAACCCAGGTTGATCACATGCAAGGCAAATGCCCTCCCTGCTGGACTATCGCTCTAGCCCCTTTTCATTTTTTTTTTTTTTTTTGGCTTTTTGGGTTCACCCAGCAATGTTCATGGGTAACTCCTGGCTCTGCACTCAGGAATTACTCCTGGAGGTATCTGGGAACCAAATGGGATGCCAGGGATCAAACTCTGGTCAATTGCATGCAAGGCAAATGCCCTACCTGCTGGACTATCACTTTGGCCCCATTTATTTACATAAATCAGTGGGGAAGGCATTTGTCTTCCACATGGCTGACCCGGTTCGATCATTGGCATCCCATATGGTCCCCCCAAGTACTTCCATGCTGTTGCAATACACCTGCCCAGAGCCTCTGTATCTGGCCTGGATTGCCTCCTGCAGGTCACTTTGTAGATAAGAGGGCAGTTTATTATTATTTTTTTTTGTTTGTTTTTTGGGTCACACCCCAGCAATGCTCAGGAGTTTCTCCTGGCTCTGCACTCAGGGAATTACTCCTGGCGGTGCTTCGGGGGACCATATGGGATGCCGGGGATCGAACCCGGGCCGGTGCAGGCCGGCCTTGTGCAAGGTAAAGCGCCTTACCCTCTGGGTTATCGCTCCAGCCCTAGGAGGGCAGTTTAAATGTGGCAGTTTATCTGACCATTTATTCTATACTGGCTGGTATAAATATTCTCTCATACAGGGGCCGGGGGCGATAGCCCAGCGGGTAGGGCGTTTGCCTTCTGCCCGCGGCCCGTGCCGACCTGGGTTCGATCCCCGGCATCCCTATGGTCCCCCGAGCACCGCCAGGAGTGATTCCTGAGTGCAGAGCCAGGGAGTAACCCTTGAGCATTGCCAGGTGTGACCCAAAAAGCAAAAAAAAAAAAAAATATATATATATATATATATATATATATATTCTCATACTACCACAATCATTGGGACTAGCTAGATCTTACAGGTATATTTTCCTGGCCATGTTGGATCTCTAAGTAATTAGACCAGAGAGAGAAATGCTATTTGCCTCAAGCAGCAAGCATGGCTCCCTGATAACTCAAAGGCAACTAAAATACAGAACTACCATGAAGTAAAGACAAGACTCTTGTGAAGGCTTGGAGCAATATTTAACTGGCATTAGTATAGTCTTTGGTACAGATGCATGCCTTTGTATTCTGAGATACAGTTCATCTCAGAAACCACTCCTCTCGGGGCCAGAGCAATAGTCCAGCGGGTAGGATGTTTGCCTTGCCCGCGACCGGCCTGTGCAGGCCCGGGTTAGATCCCCGGCATCCCATATGGTCCCCGAGCACTGCCAGGGTAATTCCTGAGTGCAGAGCCAGGAGTAACCCCTGAGCACTGCCGGGCGTGACCCAAAAAGCAAGAAAAAAAAAGAAACCCCCTCCTTTCTACCCTGCAGGGGCATTTCCTAGGCAGAACTTGGATTAGGTGCTTATAATGACATTTATTCTAAGGGGCCTAGGTGAGGTCCTGGGAGAAATTACCTGAGGGCATTTGACCCTGACAGCTTCCCATAAAAGTGGGAGATCTGGGTTGCAGGGATATAAATCTAGGCTGC
>JAJIBD010014885.1:0-32001 GCA_021461705.1 Cryptotis parvus
CACTCAGGAATTACTACTGGTGGTGCTCGGGGGACCATATGGGATGCCGGGGATTGAACCTGGGTTGGCTGCTTGCAAGCAGATGCCCACCCTGCGGTACTATTGCTCCAGCCCCAATACTTTTTTTTTCAACCTTCGGGGCCCACATCTTGTGGTGCTCGGGGGCTCTCTCACCCTCACCTGTACTTGGGGAACCAGGGGGTGCCAGGGTTTGAACCAGGTTCTCTTGCCTGCAGGCTTGATCCCAGCCCACTAAACTCTCTGGCCCCAGTTTCCAGAGAGAGGCTGTGTCAGACAGTGCCAGTGCTGCAGCGGATTGGGGAGCGCCTTCTCCCTCACTTCGGAGTTGGCTGATTCACTCTGGTCTGCTCACCACTCCTTGGTCCACTTCACTCGTGGCCACACTGCACCCCTCCCCCATCCCCGTCAGCACTGAGCACTGTCCCGCTGCCTGGGTGTGACACAGCTGAGTGTCACGACGTCCGGGTTTCCCGGTGTGGCTGCCTTGAGCCCACACAGAGCACCAGGCTGAGGCCCGTGCATGGCCCCCTCTGGCCCCACAGCCCTGCGCTCTCCCCTTGCGAGCGGCAGCTGAACTTGGATGGCAGCGTCCAGTGCTCAGATGATCAGAGCGGCAAGAGGAAGAGGAGACGCCTCCGGCTCTGGTACCCGGCCCGCCCGCCACCCCCCAGGCAGTGTGGGGACAGAGCTGGGGTTGGAGTGTGGAATCCGGAGAACATGGCCTGTTGTCTCTGCCGCGGTGGCGAAACATGGGGTGTTTCCTCCCCATGTCCCCAGGTCTGTTCTGAAGAAGCTCAAGGCCTCGGGCTCCCCCTGCAGGGGACATCAGGGACACCCGCCGGCCTGGCCACTGCCAGCGCTGCCCCTCACAGCCAGAACACCCAGTGTCCAGAGGACGAGCCCCAGGAGCGGGGCCCTGTGTCCGCCCCTCGCAGCTCCGGACTCCCGGGAACCCCGGCCTGGCCGAGCGGAGAATGGGGTCCGGGGCCCCCTGCAAGCCCCGCTGGGACTTTGAGCAGATCATCTTCCCCAACCTGGCCCCCAGACAGCCGCGTGTGCCTGCCAGCCCCCTGCCTCCGCAGCTGCTTCCGGCCAACGTGGCGGGCCGCGCCACCAATGCCGAGGCCTGGTGCTCCCAGCTCAACCAGCGGAAGGAGAAGCGGTCCAGGCAGGGGCGCGGCCGAGGCCCAGCGCTCCCGGGAGGACCTGAACGCTGACCCCGAGGTGCTGCGCTGCTCCGGCTGGCGCAGTACAAGGAGCTGCTGCGGGCGGCTTCTGCAGGATGGCCCGGGCCGGCCCCCGCACCTGTGGCGCCAGCCTGTCACCCCTTTGCTGGCCCCAGGCCAGGCTGATTCTCCAGGTACCTCCTCCCGCGGCTGGGAAGCCCGAGACTGCTGCGGTACCCACGGCCCCGACAGGCTCCGCACGGTGGGGGTACAGGTGCAGTCAGTGGAGTGGAACCCACCGGGAAGCGGGACCCGCCGATGCCATTCGTGGGCAGCAGCCGGAGCACGGCTGGCAAGCAGGGCCCTCCCAGACGGGCTGTGGCTGGCCGCCCCTAGCCAGGGCCTGACCCGACTGTTGGCCTGGAGGCGGACCCATGATTTCAGCAGGTGCCCTGCACACCTTCTGTTCGGAACCACCCAGCGGTGCTCCAGAGTACAGGGATTCAGGAACTTGCTGGCCTGCGGCTGACCCATATTTGATCCACATAATGGTGGTTCACACCCCACCCCGCCCTGTCCTGAGCCCCCGCCAGGGGTGATCCCTGAGCATAGAGCCAGGTGTGGCTTCACCTCCCAAAAAAGCACGTGAGGCGTCAATAGTGCAAGTGCAGCGAAGAAGTGCAGAGCTCCTGTGGTCCTCGAGGGCACGTGGTAGTGGCTAAGTAAACCCCCTCACCAGGGGGCCAGAGCCATAGCACAGCGGGAGGGCATTTGCCTGACACGCGGCTGACCTGGGTTCAATCCTGGCATCCCATATGGACCCCTGAGCACCACTGCCAGGAATAATTCCTGAGTGCAGAGCCAGGAATAATCCCTGAGCATTGACAGGTTGACCCAAAAAGACAATAAAATCCCTCACTGGATTAACAAAATTGGCATTTAAGATATACCACAGCTGGGGCTGGAGCGATAGCACAGCGGGGAGGGGTTTGCCTTGCAAGCAGCAGACCCAGGTTCAATCCCTGGCATCCCATATGGTTCCCCAAGCACCGCCAGGAGTAATTCCTGAGTGTAAAGCCAGAAATAACCCCTGAGCATCGCTGGGTGTGACCCAAAAAGAAAAAAGATACACCACAGCTGATACATATATAAATTATACACACACACACACACATACTTAGGTCTCACCCAGCGATGCTCAGGGGTTACTCCTGGCTCTGCACTCAGGAATTACTCCTGGTGGTGCTCTGGGGGCCATATGAGATGCTGGGGACAGAACACAGGTTGACTGCAAGGCAACGCCCTCCCTGCTGTGCTCGCTCAGGGCCTATTTGTATAAATATATTCCAAGCGCGGGTGCCCAGTCAGACAGCACGGAGTGGGAAGCGTGCCCAGGAGGTCGAGCGTCTTTAAACTTGCTCTGGCTGTGGCCCTCCTACCACGCTGTCCCTCCCTCCACCCCCCATCTTCATGGTCTTCACCTCTGGCCCCTTTGGAAGATCCTGGGGTTCGTGGGGTGTTGAGGAGTCCTGAGCAGAGGGGCCGCCTTTCTCCAGCCCGCGTTCCCTGTCTCGCAGCCGCCGCACTCCAGCAGGTGGCCATACTGCAGCCCACACAGCTCGCCCACGACGGTGCCCCGTGAGTCTCCAGGTGGCGCCCCCGCTGTACCTGGCTGCCAGCAGGAGTTAGCAGTGGGAGTGCCCCCGAGCTGGCGCATCACAGGGCATCCCTGTCTGAGCTGCAGCTCGCCACATGCCTGGGGCTGGGGGGGAGGGCCGAGCCAGCAGCTTTATCCCTGGGGTTCCGAGGTGGGGCCGCCAGACCCCACCCAGCAGCTGCTTCCCGGGACTGGGGGGGAGGCAAGAGGGGACCCTCGTTCCTGAGGGCACGCTTTGTCCTCAGGCTGCTGGCAGAGTCGGGGGGCCTGGAGATCAGATTTGATGTCTACCAAGCCGACGCCGTGGCCACGTTCCGGAAGAATAATCCTGGCAAGCCCTATGCCCGGATGTGCATCAGCGGGTACGACAGCACCCAAACCCTATGCCCAATGTGCGTTTGTGGGTATGACAGCCCCCAAGCCCTATGCCCGATGTGCGTCAGCGGGTACAACAGCAGCCCTTGCCCACCAGTTCTTTGGTGAGCTGTGTGTGGTATCTTCTCGTCACCCCTTGGCAAATGTGTGCCAGTCTTGAGAGATCGAGGGGCCAGACAAGTCACTGCAGCCCTCTGCTCTCCTGGCACATTTGGGAAGTCACTTTCTCGTGCCACTGTACCCAAGGGCTCTTCCCGCAGGGTGGCCCGACTCTGGCGAGAACCTTCCTCTTGCTGGCCCCAAGCCAGCCCAGGGTCTGGGTTTCTGGAGAACCTTCCAGAACCAGGCAGTGTGGGCCAGAGAGCGAGGGCCTGGTCTCAGCGCGCCCTTCATCCCTGCAGATTTGACGAGCCGGTCCCCGACCCTCCGCACCCTCAAGCGATTATCCTACCAGAGCGGGGATGTGCCTCTGATCTTTGCCCTGGTGGATCACGGCGACATCTCCTTCTACAGCTTCAGGGACTTCACGCTGCCCAGTGACCTGGACCAGTGACCACACTGCACTGGGGACCTGGGAGCTCTGCTCAGGACCGTCTCAGCTGCCCGCTACACCCAGTCTGGGGGCCTGGCCCTTAGCCGGCCGCCGCCGCTCCTCCACGGCCCGAGACTGCTGCTGCCTTGCCCGGCGCCCTGGACCTCGCGTGGATTTCGAGGGAGTCAGTGCCTTTAAGCGAGAGGCCGCCTGCTTCGCGCCATAAAGCCAAAGCCATTAAAAAGCCGTATTTTCTGCTGTTGCCTGGGTCAAGTGGACAGCCTTCCCCCAATCCGACTGTCCGTGGAAGTGACCCTCGGGACCTCGCGCCGGCGTTCTTGGGCATGGGAACTCGGTGACCCCATCCTCTCGGGGGCCTCGCGCGGGGACGGGGGTGGACAGTCGCTGGAGGGAAGCCCCCGACTCGGTCGCTGCAGCCCTTCCCGGCACTGAAACTCGAGTCGCGCCCACTGCCGCGGGCCGGGGGGCCCTCCCCGAGGGGCAGCGCCTCTCGCGGCCGCGCACCCCTCGGCGCCTGGGACCCGAAACCCGAGCCCTGAGCGCTTCCGGGGGGCCCTCGGGAGAAGCCGCCGGGCCACCCCCTCCCTCGGCCCTTCGGGGCCGCGTCCCCCGACGCGCGTTCCGGGGACTATTTCTTCCTGCGGGAGGCGGCGGGACATGGGGCGCGGCCTGCCGTCCTGCGGCCAGGTGCGCGCAGGTGAGCCCAGAGGCGGGCGCCAGAGCCGCGAGCCGATTCGCGGGGACCGAGGCCCCGCCCCCGCGTTCCCCGGGGCCGCTGATTGGCGGGAGCTCGGCGCTGGCCGAGGGGGCGTGACCCGGCGGCAGCGGCGACCCAGGGGCTCGCAAGCCCGGCGGACTCGTCCTTTATGTAAATACAGCGGCCCCGCCCCGCGCTGCTCGGGGCCGCCGATTGGCCGGCGCGGGGCCTCGGGGCGGGGCCAGCGGCGGGCCCGGCCGACTCGCCCTTTATGTAAATGCGCGGCCCGCCCCGCCCGCGCGCCGAGGTGAGCAGGAAGGAGCCGCGGCCACCGGGGCCGGCGCGGCGGGAGCGAGCGGAGCCGGCGCGGGCGCCCAAGGACGCCGGAGCCTCGGCGGGCCGGCGCGGGGCAGCAGGTGAGCCGCGGTGCCGGGCCCGCCCGTCAGGACGCGGAGACGGCCGGGGACCCCCGGGGACCCCGGCTGCCCGGAGCCCCCCGCCGCGCCCCGGTCTCGTCGCTCGGCCGGTCGGGGCGGACACCTGGTCCCCGGAGAGTTGCGGCCGAACTTTCCTCCCCGCTCGGGTTTCGGCTCTGCACAAGCGCTGCCTGAGCGGGGAGACAGGTGTCGGTGCGGACCCGGCCCCCGCGCCCCACGTGCCGGCCCGCGCGCCCCCGGGACCCTCCCGGAGCAGGGCCCGAGCGCGGCCCCCGCGGCCCAGCCGCTGCCCTCGGGCCCTGCCCGCGGCCCTTTGTGCCGCTGATCTGGGACGCAGGAAGCGCGCCCGGGGCCTTCCTGCCCCGGCGGCCCCGGGCGGCGTCTCCCCGTCGCGGGCGCGGTGGGCGCTGCGCTGCGGCGACGCGGGTTTGGGCGAAGAGAACTTTTCTGTCTTGCTTAAAAATGTGCGAAGTTGGCTCTGGCCGCAGCCGTCGGGAGCGCTGACGGTAACCGGGCCAGCCGGGCGGGGGCGGGGCGCGGCGCTCACCTGCGACAGGTGAGCTCTGGGCGGGGCGGAGGCCCGTGCCCTTCCCCCAGGGGCTCCCGGCTGGCCTCAGCTGGTCTCTGGAGGGCCGGGGGGGCCCTCGCGGCTGCAGATCCTGGGGCGGCGGAGGGGATTCCGCGCCGGGAGGGGCGTCGGGTGTGTGCGCGAGCCCCAGGAGGAAGGAGCGCGGCCCTGCCCGCCGCCGGCAGGGGGCTTTGCGGAAGACGAGTCTGTTTCTGGATTGGGGGCCACACCCCGCAGTGCTTAGGGCTCACCCCTAGCTCTGCTCAGGGATCACGCCCGGCGGGGCTCCGGGAACCACAGGGTGCCAGGAATCGAACGGGTCAGCCACGTGCAAGGCAAGCAGGCTGCCTGTCCGTCCAGCCCTTGTTTGTTCTGGTTTATTTTTGGCTCATTTGTGGCCACTGTTCAGTATTGACACCTCTGGGCTCAGGAATCAGTCCTGGCAGGCTTGGGAGACCACCTGGGATGGTGGGGATGGGAACCAGGTTGGCTGTCTATACGGCAAGCGCCCTCCCCACGGCACCGTTTCTCTGGCCTTGTTTGTTTTTTTTTTTGGGGGGTCACACCGGGCGATGCCCAAGGGTTACTCCTGGCTCTGCACTCAAGAATTACTCTTGGCAATGCTCTGGGGACCATATGGGATACCAGGGATCGAACCTGGGTCTGCCACTTGCAAGGCAAACGCCCTGCCCACTGCACTGAAGCTCTGGGCCCCGATTAGTAACTATTTAATCCACAGCCCAAGGGAAAAGGACCTTAAGGCCGAAGGACTCCTGTGGACATAAAGATGGGGAGGGGCCCTGGCTCCCCACCTCTACGACGCCCAGCATAGACGAACACTAATACAGCCTTGCACTGCCAACTCGGGCTCCATCACCAACATCCCATATGGTCCCCGAGCACCACAGGAGTAATTCCTGAGTGCAGAGCCAGGAGCAACCCCTGAGCATCGTCCAATTTTAAAAAGAACTCTAAGACCAACCAACAGTGAGGGGTGGGGACCCGTGCCAGCCTGTGGCCCTTGCTTAGCTGATAGACAGAAAGAGGCAGGTGTTAGCAGGCGCCAGGCCAGGGGAGCCCCTGAGCTCGCATCTGGCTTCGTCCCCTGCGCTCCCCAGGCCAGTGCAGGTGTGGCCGGAGGTGCAGCGCCGAAAGGGCCCCCTTGCTGCCGTCTGCGCGCCAGGCAGGAGTCAGACGCACACACACCCGATCTGCAGCTTGCAGCTCCCTCCAGGAAGTTGTGAGTTTGTTTCTGCGGGCGGCACACTTGGCTGTGCTTGCTCCAGGGGTTGCTCAGGAGACCCCGTAGTGTTCCAGGGGTCAACTCACCCAGGTCAGCTGTGTGCCAGGCCAGCACCTTTCCCGATGTGCCGCTCTTGGTCGGCCAGGATTTAGCGGGCCCCCGCAGAGAAGCACCCCAGACTCTTGTCGCTTAGCCCCCCCGGGATACTTGCTCCTCCTTGCCAGCCTTCCAGGCGTTTCTGTCCCCCCACCCCGTCTGCAGAAGTGACCGTTGCCATGTGACTCCCCTAGTGGGCACCTGTTGCTCCCTGCCCTCCCTGTGCCCCTGGCACTTTGTTCCGCTCCCTTGGGGTGTCCCTCCCTCCCCACCCTGCCTCTCCGAGGAAACTGGTCCTCCGAAGAGTCACCCCACTTGGACCCGCCCCCTCCCAGGAAGCCCGAGGATTCTGGAGCTGGGAGAGGCCACTCTGGGCGTGGGGACAGGAGCTGGGAGGTACCTGACTTACCCGTCAGGAATCCAGCGGGCTGAGGGCTCCGCACCTGCCTCTGGGCACCGGACCTACTCACTGCCCACTCGGACCACTGCTACCTGGACACTCCTGGCCTGGGCGCTCGGCTCAGGTGGTGACCAGAGCTGACCCCAGTGGGCATGTGGCCGTGGCTTGCCCAGAGGCCAGGAGTGGGGTGGGGGAGTTCGAGGCCCCCACCTGGTGCTCTCTGGGCCTGGCAGGCTGCGGTCCGTGTGACAGAGCAGGGGTCGTTGGCCTCACAGTGGCCCCGTCCTGCAGGGAGCCGCGTGGAGAGAGCAGCATCGCTCAGGGCGGTCCTTGGCTTGACCACTGGGCTCCTGCTTTCCTGTGCGGTCCTGGGTTCCACCCTGGTGCCATAGGAAAGTGATTCGAGCTCATTTGAAAGCTCCGGCCCCCTGCAGGCTTGGGGTTGTCCCTTTTAAAGCAGGACTGGGGGGGCCTGGAGCCGTAGCACAGCGGGACCGGGCTCTTGCCTTGCACGCGGCCGACCCAGGGCTGATCCCCAGCACCTTATATGGTTCCCTGAGCCCCTCAGAAGTGATCCCTGAGGGGTCAGAGCGATAGCCCAGCGGGTAGGGCGTTTGCCTTGCAGCGGCCAGCCCATGCTGGCCTGGGTTCGATCCCGGCATCCCATATGGTCCCCCAGCACCGCCAGGGTAATTCCTGAGTGCAGAGCCAGGAGAAACCCCTGAGCATGGCGGGTGTGACCAAAAAGCAAAAAAAAAAAAAAAAAAAAAGAAGTGATCCCTGAGAGCAGAGCCAAGAGTTAACGATGATTGATGGTTGCCAGGTGTGGCCCCAAAGCAGAAACGGGTCTGTGAAAGCAGATCAGAAGTCAGGTTTGAGCCCAGCACCCAAAGTAAGATATATGTGTGTATATATATATATATATATTTTTTTTTAATTTTATTTATTTTTTTTTTTTGCTTTTTGGGTCACACCGGCAATGCTCAGGGGTTTCTCCTGGCTCTGCACTCAGGAACTACTCCCCTGGCGGTGCTCGGGGACCATATGGGATACCGGAGATCGAACCGGACCAGCATGGGCCCGCACAAGGCAAATGCCCTACCTGCTGGGCTATCATCCGCCCCCAAAGTAAGATATTTTTCAAGGCAGTGCAGGGGGCCAGATAGCGGAAGCCCCAGGCCGGGCACAGGCTCTGCCTCCGGGAGGCCCCAGGCCCAACCCTAGCACCTCCATGGTCCCAAGCGCCAAAAACCAAACAGGTGTGGCCCAGACAACACATCAGTGGTGGGGGTGGCCTTGGACATGATCCTGCTAACTAACCCCAGGCTGTCGGGTGTGAGGGTCTTCAAGTACGGTTTGCTGGAGATGGTGGGCAGCGGCGCTGAGCTCCAGAGATGCGCAGGACGCCCGGGCACCGTCCCTTCCTCCTGGAACTGGCGTCTCCTCTGAAGTGCCTGGACAGCTGTTGAGGGGTCAGGCCACCCTCCATGGCGTCCAGGGAGCCTTGGGTGGCATCTGTGGAGACAGACCTTCCCTGCTGTGCTGCCGCTCCGGCCTGGGGGCACCTCATTCTTGCGGTGCTGGCGCTCTGACTAGGGCCTGACCAAGCCGGACATGCCCTCAGCTGCTGAGTTTGGGTGGTCAGCTTGATGTTCTGGGAGTTCTTTCTGATGGACACTCACCTGGGATTTTTTTTTTTTAATCACACCTGGCCGAATTTGAGGGACCATGTGGTGCTTGGAATCAAAACTAAGCCTCCAGGGGGCTGGAGCAATAGTCCAGCAGGTAGGCGTTTGCCTTGCACGCGCCCGACCTGGGTTCGATCCCCAGCATCCCATATGGTCCCCTGAGCACCACCAGGAGTAATTCCTGAGTACAGAGCCAGGAGTAACCCCTGAGAATTGCCAGGTATGACCCAAAAGAAAGAAAAAAAAAGCTAAGCCTCCAACCTGCAGAGCATGTACCACCCATTGAACCATCTTCACGGCCCTCACCTGAATTTTAGTTTTTTGGGCCACACCCAGAAATGCTCAGGGCTTCTGGTTCTGCACTCAGAGGTCACTCTAGCGGGGCTCAGGACCCTGCATGGTGTCAGAGATGGACCTCAGGCTGGCCGTGTGCCAGGCAGGAGCCCGTCCACTGTGCTCCCCAGCCCCTCACTGACATCCTTCACCGCCTGGCAGCTCCGGCACAGTGAGAGGCCGCTGGACGGCAGGTGGTCCTGAGTCTGGTCCTGGGCTATGGCCTTGGTGCTCTGCCCCACCCCGCCACGTTCCCCGCCCACCTCCACAGAGTTGCTGCCAGGCCCTCCTGGGCGCCTCTGAGAGATCGGGTTTCCGGGGGCAACTTGTGCAATCACAGAGCAGGTGGTGAGGGGTCAGCGGCCATCCCTGCGGCTTAGGGCCCCTGTCCCTCTCCCCGTGTTGGGGGTTCCCCACACAGATGTCAGGGTGTGAGCAGCCTGACTCAGAGCAGGTTTGGGGCGCCTGAGTAGGGGCGCCCCAGAGCCCCCGAGAGACTGAGTGATCTCTGAGCACAGCCGGGTGGGGCCGCAGAGAGATGGGGGTGCTGAGAGGGGAGTCCGGGAGACCAGGACGGGAGGCCTTTGGCCTTTGAGCCCCTCCAGGCCGTGGTCCTGAGGACCTGAGGGTCTCTGTCCCCAGGCCTTTGCTCCATTTGGCCTCTTCTGTGGTCACACTGGGGGTATCCAACACGGGGCCTCTGAAACTGCCCCTCCCGGCAATAGCACCCAAGGGCCCAGACCCAGCCATACTACCCCCCACCCCACGGCGGGAAGGGGACATGGACACACACGGCATACACAGAACACACACGGCCACACACACACAGACACACACACCCCCACTCCCACCCCCACCCCTACCCCACCCCGGGCTGGCACTGCCCAGTCCCTGGTCTCCGGCTCTCCGCACTCCATGGCCCCTTGGGTCGCCTCATCTAAGTACTGGGTTTAGCAGCAGCAGGCAGAGCCCGGCACGAGGGTCCGAGTCCTTCCCCACCACAGCCCCTCCCCAGCTCGTTCCGCCTGTTGCCCCCATCTCGTGTTGTGGCTCCTAGTTCCGTGATCCACCATCTGGGGCCCGCCGTGCCGGAGGATGGGGCTGGTGTGCGCAGGCCTGGGTGCGCCCCCAGCACCGTCACGTCTGTCACGCCCCCCCCCGGCCCCCTGGGGTCAGTATGTCCAGAGCCCTCCGGAGGGACCGTGGCCCTGTTGCTCGTGGGGCAGGAAGACAGCTCAGGAGCTGGGGCCGGCTGGGGAGCTGCAGACGCTGGGGGCGCCTCACAGGGCTGGCGGGTGGGAGTGTGTGTGTGTTGGTGTGGTGTAGTGTAGGGGGTATGTGCAGGGTGTTCAGGGCCATCTGCAGCTGTGTGTGTGTGTGTGTGTGTGTGTGTGTGTGTGTGGCGCGTGTAGTGTAGGGTGTGTGTGCAGGGTGTTCAGGGCCGTGTGGGGGGGTTCAGCCCTGGTTCCTGTGCTCCCGCGATGACCCACCTCCTGAGGGTGTCCTGCTGGCCCCTTCAGCTTCTGCCAGGCACACCCACCCAAGAACCACTTCCTGCCACGCAGGTGTTGGGGTGTGGCTGTTTTCAGCCCCCCAAGAAGCAGAGAGCTTAGGTCTCAGGGCAGTCAGTTGATTGGAAAGTGATTTCAGCCGCTGTGGCCGCCCCTGTGGAGTCCCTGCGGAGGGGGCTGCAGCCCGGCCCCCACCTCCCTCACCCACGCGGCGTCCGCACAGGCAAAAGGACTTTCCTGGGCCTTTGCTCCCCCTCCAGTGAGCAGGATTGCAACCCGGGGCTTGGGTCCTGACCGGGTCTCGGGGCCTGGGTGTGGGCCCCAAGTCAGAGCACACAACAGCAGCCGCACCGCCGGCTGCCCCTGCCCTTCCGCTCCCGTCTGGGGGAGGGTCTCTGCCCCAGGGACGCCCCCTTCAGCCTTCACGTGGGGGAGCAACTTCCGGCCACCCTGGGGCTCCCAGCACAGCCCCCAGCATGCCTGACCTCTGCCCCCACCTGCCACCTCCCTGGTGGGGTCTCCCAGTGCCGAATCTGGGCCACTTCCAGCGGGCCCGGCCCAGCTTTCAGGACTGCCCCTTGCCCTGTGGTCAGCAGGAGGCCGGCCACCGGAAGCTGAGCTGGGTGATCCTTCCCCTTCCTCCTGGGATGATCCAGAAATAGTCTCCCCTCGAAGGTGGGGGTGCGTCGGGTGGGGGCGTGTGGGGAGGGCCAAGGCCTTCTCTGGACGCTGCTCCACTGCCAGCTGCCCGGTCACCCCCTGCCCACTCTGGGTGCTGGTCTGAGGCTCCAGCACCGCCCAGGGTTTCCCTTTCTGTTTCCGCCAGAGTTTTATGGGTGTTTAGAAAACAGGTTAACAATTAAGCTAATTGCCCTGCAGAGGCCTATAAAGCCTAGAGCCTGCAGGTGGCCTCACCCGCCTCTCCCTAGGGGCAGCAGCAGGATGAGGCGGTTCCTGAGGTCAGGACTGGACCCCGCCAGGGGAGAGGCTCAAGCAGGACCTGTTTCAGTTCAACAAGGTAAGAGGGGGCACCCCAGCACCGGCCTGGGGGAGTCTGGAGGCTCCCACGTGGGGCCCAGGCCTCCCTCCTGAGCTGACAGCGCTGCCGGGAAGGCCCCACCCACAGCTGCTGGGCCCCCTGGGGTGCCCGTAAACGGGGCACAGCTGCTTTATGAGCTCCAGAGTCAGGGCTGGGTCCATTAGCCCTGGCCGGAGCTTTGATCTGGGCCCAGCCCACCCCCACTTCCCTCTGGCCCAGGGTGATTGCAGGGAAGGGGCATCGCACACGGGCGTCCTCTCAGGGCTCTGCTGCCCGGTGGGACCAGCAGCTTCTGCTCAGACCCAGCTCAGTGCCGGCTGCTCCTGGGCTCTGGAATTAGGTCACTGAGGTGCACCCAGCACTCCGGGCACCCACAGCCCTGCTGCACCCAGGTTGCTCTGGGAGGGAGTGCTCCCCGGAGCGCGTGGGGTGAGCGGGGGTCCCCATGCCCCGCCTGTTTTCTTCTTTTTTTTTTTTTTTTTTTGGCGTTTTGGGTCACACCGGCAATGCTCAGGGGTTTCTGAGCATTTCATCCCATATGGGATGCCAGGAATCGAACCCAGGCCGGCACAGGCCAGCCGCGTGCAAGGCTAACGCCCTACTAGCTGGGTTATCGCTCCAGCCCTGTTTTCCTCAATTAAAAAAAAAAGCCGGAGCAGAGGGGGAGGGCGTTTGTCTTGCACGCGGCTGACCCGGGTTTGGTCCCCAGCATCCCATAGGGCCCCCGAGCACCGCCAGAGTAGTTCCTGAGTGGAGAGCCAGGGAGTGACCCCTGAGCACGCCGGTGTGACCCAAAAAGCAAAAGAAAGGAAACTCGGGAGTCTGAAGCAATAGAACGGCGGGTAGAGCTCCGGCCTTGACCAGGTCAATCCCGGCACCCCAGATGATCGGGGTGAGCCCTGAGCACTGCTGGGTGTGGCCCCCAAAACTTGGGGGTGGGTGAACTACCTGGGGCCACACCCACAGCCGCGACCCTGCCTGCTGGGCCCTCAGGAGCCACTGAAGCTGCTCCAGGCAAGGCTCCTGGCCCAGTGCTCAGCCTGGCCCTCCCTGTGCCATCTGCCCGGCCTTAGGTGCCCCTGCCCACTCCCCGGGCCCCGTGCACCCGCTTGTTTGCTCATCCCCTTGCAAGGACGTCCTGGAGCCTGGTGGGTGGCCAGGGTGGGGGCACTGCTGGGCGGGGGCGTCCAGGCGCTGTGTGCAGCCAGCCGCCAGCTGCCCAGAGACCTGGCAGGGTCTCCCCTGGTCTCTGCCCCTGCAGGGTGGGGGCACGAGCTCGCCTGTGTGGCCGCTGCGGGTCGGTTCTTGCCAGCACCCAGCAGTTTCCCTGAGGACCACTTGAGGCGACCCCCAACACCCCAGTGGGGTCCAGGTGTCTGGGGGCAGTCGGGGGACAAGAACAGTCGAGATGCTCGGCCGAGCAGTAGTACAGCCGGGAGGGCGACCAGCCCACGCTCTATCCCCACATCCCTTGGGGCCCGAGCACCGCCAGGAGTAACCCCTGAGCATCAGCGGGTGTGGCCCAAAAAGCCAAAACCAAAAAGGACGGATGGGCTCGTGTCTAGAGCAAAGCCCGTCCTTGAAGACCCTGGGACCCTCCCCGTAAAAGCCCGGCCCCCTCCTCCCTGCCCTGGGGCTTGTGGGGCCGCTGCCCCACCTAGCAGGCTGAGCCCACAGCTCTGAGCACGGGGGGTCAGGTGGCGGGTTCTCCCCCCCAGACGTGCTGGGCCCCGGGGGTCCAGGGTCCCTGCCGCTCACTCCTGCGTGGCTTCCAGGAGCCTTAGCCGGAACCAGGGGCCCTGGGGCTGCTCCCCACCCCCTTGCCAGGCTAAGGTTGCAGCGAGGCGTCACTCTCTCCTGGCCGTGTCCGGGCTCCCTGTCAAAGGCCGCCTTGTTCTCCCTTCAAGGCGGATCACCTGAGCCAGGTAGCTGGGCGGGTGGGGCCGGAGTGGCCAGTGCAGAGCTGGGGGTGTGGAGGGCTGGCCCCTAGCCGCCCTCCTCTGTCCTGGCTAGAGCTGAGGCTGGGGTTGCCCCCTGGCCTGGACCTGCCCTCAGACCCTTCTCCCGGCCACATGCCCTCCCCTGACCTCACCTTGGGGTGTGGTTTGTCTAGTCTTTATGGTGATTTTGGGTGTTTGGACTCACTTGGGGCCCCCTGCAGCTGCTTTTTTTTTTTTTTTTTTTTTTGCTTTTTTGGGTCACACCCCGATGCTCAGGGGTTTCTCCTGGCTCTGCACTCAGGAATTAGTCCTGGCGAAGCTTGGGGGACCATATGGGACACTGGCCGGCATGCCCTACCCCCTGGGCTATTGCTCCAGCCCCTGTATTTACATTTCAAACCTCTCCCCACCCCAACCCTCCCTTTGAAATTCCCCCCTTTGTTCTCCCAGATGTTTCGTGCTCTGGGAGTGTGGAGAGCATCTCCTAGTCAGAAATGCTCTGGTCCTTTGTCCGGCCTCTCCCTGGCCCTCCCCAGTTATGGCTGCGGAGAAGGACCTGGACCTCCTGGGGGTCTTGAGGAGTCTGTGAGCAGCGGGTTCCTGTGGCAGTGAACGGTGGGAAGGGGGGGCTTCGTCGGGGTCCCAGTCCTCTCGCTGGCCAGAATGTCTAGAGCAGACTCCCCAGCCAGGTCTTGGCCGGGGCTTCCCAAGCCTTTGAGGGGCCACAGGCGAAAATCTCATCAGTGGAGGGGGCACGGCACCAGATTGGGGCCCATAGGTAGGTGGGCACCGGAAGGAACAGGGTCAGAGAGGGCCAGAACGGACTTGGCGTGGGCTGTCACCCTCCAGAGGAAGGGGCGGGCTGCTCGGGCCACCTGGTCTCTCCAGCCCCGCCCACGGGGCTCCTGACAGTGACGTTAGCTTGGTGGCCTCTGCCCGGTGGCTCCACAGAAGCCGTCCCTGGCTGAGTCGATGAACGGGGCAGTTTCCTCTCTGCTTCTTCACAAGGGCTCTGGAATCTGGGGCGTTTCCTGCCGAGAGCAGGCACTCTGAGCCAGGCCGCTGGGATTCCTGAGGCCAGAGATAAGTCAGGCTGATCCAAACTGTCTGTCTGTCCTGGACTCAGTGATGGGGCAGGGGAAGTGAGAGTCACCCTGAGGGGCTTCGCCTCCACCCAGCCCACCCCCAGGAGCCTTTCCCAGCTCAGCTGGGCAAGAGGGACGTGGCGAGGCTTGGCAATGATTATGTGGTGGGGCGGGGGCTGGGCACACAGCAGCCCCCTTCAGCACGGAGGCCGGCGCCCCCTGGGAGGGGCAGGTTTACACCAGGGCTGCTGCCCCACTCGGCTCTGCATTTTTCACATAGCTGATCGCAGGCCTGGCGGGGGGGGGAGGCCACGGCTGCCCTCCCACTGTCCCGGGCAGAGCCTTGCCGGGCGGGGGTCACTCCCTGCCCGCCTCCCCCGGCAGGCGCACCCCCTTCCCTCCACTGGCCAGCTCAGCGTTCCAGAGGGCTGGAGACGCCTCACCCCTGGGTGTGGCTCCGAAACAAAAGTCTGGGCTGGGACACAGTTCGCGGCTGCCCTAAAGGTCACATGCCCTGGTCTGAGTCCCCACACTGGGCACCCGCGGTGGCCCCAGCAGCTTCCCACCCCCGGCACCCGCCCCGTTGCCCCCCTGAGGCCGGCTCTGCGGGTTCCGACCCACAGTCCCCCAGTCCCCGGTGGGCGGTGCGGGCAAGGGGCTGGGAGGGGGCCGCCTGCCCACCTGCTGCGGCCACGCCTCCGGGGACACCTTGGTGGGCGTCTGGAAGGTGGGCGCCGGGTGGGCGGTGCGGGGCACGGGGCTGGGAGGGGCCGCCTGCCCACCTGCTGCGGCCACACCTCCCGGGGACACCTTGGTGGGCGTCTGGAAGGTGGGCGTCGGGTGGGTGGGGGTGGAGCGCAGGTCTGGATTGGCCCCCCCCAGCATCGCACCCCCCCTCCGCCCACCCACCCACCCACCACTCCACAAAACAGTGATGTCGTGGACTGGAGAGTGTCTGGGTCACCCGGCAGGCCTTGGGGCTGGCCTTGTTTCCCCTGACACGCGCTGCCTTCTGCCCTGTGGAGTCCTTCCAGAATAAGAAACACAAAGAAAGTGGGTCCGGAACCCTCAGGGAGCCAATGAGGAATCTGGGGACGCTGCTCCCGAGGCCCCGCCCACCCGTGTTTCCACCCTCCTGGCCCCGCCCGTCCAGCTTTAGTCCCGCCCTCCAGAGGCCGGTCCCTAACCCGGAGCGGGCTGGCAGGGCGCTGACCTCCCAGGTTCTGGGTTTTCTTGCAGACGGTGGAGCATGGCTTCCCACACCAGCCCAGCGCCCTTGGCTACAGCCCGTCCCTGCGCCTGCTGGCCATCGGCACCCGCTCCGGAGCCGTCAAGCTGTATCCTAGCCCTGTCCACGCGTCCGTGCCCGTCCTCTGATTGGGCTGCACCTAGTGACCTGCAGTCAGAGGTGACCCACCCACGGTTGTTGGGGGTAGCTGGCTGCCTTCAGCTGGTCCTCTTTCATCCCACTATGGTTTTGGGCCTGTGAGGCTCTAGGTACCGCCTGCTGTTCCCTGGTGCCACCAGCCATGGTTTGGGGCTGATGGGACCCCTGGGAGGTTCAGAATCAAGCCAGAGTCCAGGGCAGCCGGTCACTACTGCTCCTGTAGCTGACCTGGGTTGGGCTTCAAGTCTAGGAACCCTCCAGAGAGAGAGGGTGTTGGCCAATGGGGACCGCCGGCGGGCCCCCTCCCTTACTCTCTGCTGGGCCTGATGTGTGCCCAGAGGGCCCCAGGCCGCAGCCCCGCCCCACCTGTTAATGATTGCTGGGCCTCGGTCCTGGCACGGCTGGCCTGGTGGGAGGAGGGGCTCCACCGCTGCCGCTTTCCTGAGCCGCTGTCCCAGCTATGGCGCCCCAGGCGTGGAGTTCATGGGCCTGCATCGCGAGAACAACGCAGTGGTGCAGATCCATTTCCTGCCTGGCCAGGTGAGGCCCCAGCTGGCCTGGGATTGGTGCCCATGGGATGGTGGGGTCACGCCCCTTTTTCTTGTCCATTTCCCGCCACGCCCCCAGAATGATTGAAGGAGGGGCTGGAGCACTAGCACAGTGGGGGGCGCTTGCCCTGGACGCAGCTGACCCGGTTTGGTCCCGGCTCCAGGAGTAATTCCTGAGCATCGCCAGGTGTGGTCCCAGACCGAACGGCTGCAAGTGGGTAAGGAGGGAATGGGGTAAGGGCACTTCTGAGGCGCCCACGGTCCGCCCCTCAGCACCAGCTGGTCACGCTCCTGGACGACAACAGCCTTCACCTGTGGAGCCTGACGCTCCAGGGCCGGGGTGTCGGAGCTGCAGGAGGACGAGAGCTTCGTTCTGCGGGGCCCCGGGTAAGCCCCGCCACCTGGCGGCCCTGGGCAGCTGTCTGTGCCCACCCAGGTCCAGGGTGGGCGGCGCCCAGGTTTCTCTGTCCCAGCACCCTAGCCATCTCGGCAGCAGCGCCGGGCTGTCGGCTCACGTGCTGCTGTTGCGCTTGTCAGGGCTGCACCCAGCGCCACACAGATCACCGTGGTCCTGCCACACTCCTCGCGGAGCTGCTCTACCTGGGCACCGAGAGTGGCACCGTGTTCGTGGTGCAGGTGCCCAGCTTCCGCACGCTGGAGGAGCGCAGCGTGGGCGCCCGGCGCCGTGCTGCAGTGGGTGAGTGGGGCAGACGTGAGGCTCTTCCAGGCAGGCCACTGGGGACCGAGCTGCCCCGCCCTGACACTGCCGTCTTGGCACCTGCCTGCGGTTCTCAGAACCCAGAGGCTGGACCATGGATGGGCCCAAAGCTCCCGGGGCCCCACACCCCGCAGGGCGTTGCTCATGCCCAGGGAACCTTCTGCTTCCGAGCCTTGAACTGGGAGCTCCAGCCTCATCCCTGGGGTCTGCGGAGGTGGCTGGGGAGGCGGACAGTTCTGCCTTCTGAGGGCCGAAGAGCCCATCGGGTGCTGGGATCTTAGTTGGGTGGCGCCTGCCCCCTGAGGGGCTGTGGACTGAGCCAGCTGGTGGCCTAGAGGGCGGCACCTGGGACACGGGCAGAGAGGCCTGGCCAGCCGGGTGATGGGCTTCGTGCCTGGGCTGGCTCAGACTCAGCTCCTTGCCCACACCAGGGCAGGACCAGGCACGGGGGCCTTTCCCTCGTTCCACCTTGTTGCCCACCTCGCTGTGCTCAGGGGGTCCTTGTAGATGGGGCGTTGGAATCACTCAAGGCCTCCCTGGGACCCCCCCATTAGTCTAAATTTTGATCCGGTTTTGGTGGTTTTTCTTTTCTGGGGAGGTCCCGCCCAGCTCAGGGGTTACTCCTGACAGTGCTAGGGGATGCTATGGGATGCTGGGGATCAAACCTGGGTCAGCGCGTACAAGGGAAACGCCCTCCCCACTGTGCTGCCACTCTGACCCCCAGCCCAGTTACTTATTGGGGGTGTTTGGGCCACACCCGGCGATGCTCAGGGGTTACTCCTGGCGGTGCTCGGGGACCTTATGGGATGCCGGGGATCAAACTCGGGATTGCATGGGTCAGCCGCGTGTAAGGCAACGCCCTCCCGCTGGGCTATCGCCTCCGGCCCCTGTTTCGATACTTCAGGCACAGCCTCAGCCCTTCAGGCCTCCGCCGTGTTTAGATACTCGGCACCTCAGTGTCCCCCCAGGCCGGCCGGGCCCTCACGTGCTCCCACACAGGCTCCCCGAGGAGGCGCGTCAAGCGGCGGGTGTTCGAGATGGTGGAGGCGCTGCAGGAGCACCCGGGACCCCAACCAGCTCCTCATCGGCTACAGCCGGGGCCTCATCGTGATCTGGGACCTGCGGGCCCGCCGTGTGCTCGCCCATTACCTCAGCAGCCAGGTAGGCGCCGGGGGACGCCTGGCTCCCGTGGGCGGCTCTCATGGGCATGAGCACCACCGTCCAACCTGCGCATGCCCCTCGGCCCCAAAGCAGCTGGAGAACGTGAGCTGGCAGCGGGACGCCCGCCTTATCGTCAGCTGCCACTCGGACGGCAGCTACTGCCAGTGGCCTGTGTCGGCGGACGCCCAGGCCCCAGAGCCCCTACACAGCAGCGTGCCTTACGGTCAGTGTCCACGTCTCACGGGCCCCACCAGCCCCCACCTTCCTGCCGGCCTCCGCGGTCCTGCTCGGGGCCCTGCTCGGGATCTGCGGGCTTTGCCTCAGCAGGGCGCTGTGTCCGGGGCCCAGCCTGGCAAGCGCCTCCCTCTCCCCAGGTCCGTTTCCGTGCAAAGCTATCACCAAAGTCTTCTGGCTGACCACCCAGCAGGGGTAGGTGGGGGCCCTCCCCTTCCCACACCTTTTTGTAGGGTCTCTGCCGGGCAGGCCGTACCTGGTGAATGCCCCGGAGGGTGGCGGGCTTGGGAGGGCCCTCGGCTCAGCCGACCCGTCCTCCTGGAGAGACGCCAGGGACCCACCCGGCTTTCTGTTCGGCTCGGACCCGGCTCTCTAAGCAAAGTCCTCCAGGGGAGACGTGGGATGAGCAGGAAGGGGTGGGGGCGCCCTGCTGCAGACCCAGAGCGCCCTCCCCGCCCCACACAGGAGTCCGGGCCGCAGCCCACCCCTGCTGCTCTTCACCATCTTCCTGCAGGTCCCCCTTCACCATCTTCCAGGGCGGCATGCCTCGGGCCAGCTACGGGGACCGGCACTGCATCTCGGTGGTTCCGCGACCGCCGAGCAGATCGCCTTTGACTTCACCTCCCGCGTCATTGACTTCACCGTCCTGGGCGAAGCCGACCCTGCCGCAGGTGCCGGCTCGCGACCTGCCGCGCCCCTTGGGGTCTCAGCACACGGCCCCGCTGGCTCTGCCTCTCCCTGGCTCTGATGGGGCTTAGCCCCTGGGCCACTGTTCTGCCTACGTATGGCCCCCCACGCAGCTGAGCTGAGGGGTCCTGGCTTGGATTCCAAGGGGCTGGGGCTGGGATGCCCAGGCCAGCCCACCTTGAGCCGCTTCCTGGAGCTCAGCCAGAAGAGCAAACCCTGAGTCAGCCTCGTAAATGAGGACCAGGGCAGGCAGGCGGACCCCAAGAGGACCCCCTGCCAAGCCCCTGGCCTGTACGTGAGGGCTGCACCGGGCTCCCAGGCTTGCCCCCCGCCTCCCTGAGCCTGACCCCTGATGCTGGCACACCGGACTTCCTGGTCAGCACTGTGGACACTTGTTCTTCCTCATTCCTGTCCAGTCCTTGCCTTGTGTTTCCTTGTCCGGCTGCGTCTGCTAGAGCAGATGCTTGGAAGGCGGTTTGAGGGGCGAGGCCGGGGCCACCCCGGGGGAAAGCTCCCAGACGGCGTCTGGCTTCTGCCTTGAACACAGGCATGGCCCAGGCTTTCTGCCCTCTGCGGTGCCGGCTTCCCGCCTCCCTAGTGCTCTGCGTCTCCTGGAGCTGAGTTTCAGATCCCTTTTCCGCGTAGGGCAGTGCCACGTGGTCATGATGTAGGCGTCCTTTGTTGTCGTTTGGCTGCTCCGGGCTGGGTCGGGGTGGCGGGTGTCCCAGGGTCGAGCAGGCTCCTGCAGGCAGCCCGTACTCAGCCCCGAGCGTTCTTTTGTGCCTTGTAATTTGGAGCCTTGGTGTTCAGATGTGGATTCCCAGGCCCAATCCAAGAGCCTCCAGTTCAGCGAGGTGGGTGGGAGTGGGGTTCCCCTGCCCCCCGAAACCCCCACAGCCCCTCACCCTTGCTTGTTCCCCCCCAAGCCTTCGATGACCCCTTTGCCCTGGTGGTGCTGGCGGAGGAGGAGCTGGTGGTGCTCGACCTGCAGACGGCGGGTTGGCCGTCAGTGCAGCCTCCGTACCTGGCCTCCCTGCACTGCTCGGCCATCACCTGCTCCCACCACGTGTCCAACATCCCGCTGAAGCTGTGGGAGCGCATCATCGCTGCCGGCGCCCGCCAGAACACACACTTCTCTAGCATGGTAGGGGCCGCCCTGTCGAGCCCCGCCCCATGCTCTGACCCCGCCTCTTCTGTTGCCCCGCCCAACTCTTCGGCCCCGCCCCCAGTTGCTCCTCCCACCTCTTCGCCCTCCCTAGGCATACCCAATTGGTGGGGGCAAGTCCGGCCCCGCCCCTAGCCTGAGCCCCGCCCCTGCACCTGTCCCCTTCCTAGAAGTGGCCCATTGATGGAGGCACCAGCCTGGCCCCAACCCCGCCCCAGAGGGATCTGCTGCTCACCGGGTAGGTGCCGCTGTTTTCTCCTCCTGGTAGGATGGAGGGTCGGCGTGGGCACGTGGGGGTGCCCCGGCCCATGCCGCGCACCCACAGCCGCGGGGGCTCTGCCCGCAGGCACGAGGACGGCACCGTTGCGCTTCTGGGACGCTTCCGGGGTCTGCCTGCGGCTGCTGTACAAGCTGAGCACGGTGCGGGTGTTCGTCACGGACAGCGAGCCCAGCGACCACCCCCGGCGCCGGCAGGCGCGAGTGGCCCCCTCTCCGCAAGGTGGGGCCGGAGCCCGTGGGGCGGGGCGGGGCAGGGCAGGGGCCACTCACGCGGTCCTCTTCCTCGCCAGGTGGGCTCCTTCGACCCCTACAGTGATGACCAGCGCCTGGGCATCCAGAAGATCTTCCTGTGCAAGTACAGCGGCTACCTGGCCGTGGCGGTACTGCAGGGCAGGTAGCATGCGCGGGGGAGAGGGGGCTGCCACCAACCGGGTCGGGAGCACGGCCCCCCCGCGGCTCTGCCGAAGCTCCCTGGGCCGTGGGTCAGCCCACAGATGGGGGGTGCCGAGCTCAGGGCCCGCTGTCCCCACCGCCCGCCCTGGTGAGACGGCCCTTTGGTGCCCGCGGGGTCTGCTCAGCCCATCGGCCCGCCGCAGGTGCTGGTGTTGGAGCTCAACGACGAGGCGGCGGAGCAGGCGGTGGAGCAGGTGGAGGCGGACCTGCTGCGGGACCAGGGCGGCTACCGCTGGAAGGGCCACGGCGGCTGTGCGCGCGCCCGGGCCCGTGAGCTTCGAGCCGGGCTTCCAGCCCGCCGTGCTGCTGCAGTGCCAGCCCCCAGCCGTGGTCACCTCGCTGGCCCTGCACTCCGAGTGGCGGCTCGTGGCCTTCGGGCACCAGCCACGGCTTCGGCCTTTTCGACCACCAGCAGCGGCGGCAGGTGTTTGTCAAGTGAGCAGCGCCCGGGGCTGGCCGGGAGGCGCCTGGCAGGGCTCCGCGGTGCTCCCGGTTGCTCGAGCTCTGCCCTGCGCAGGTGCACGCTGCACCCCAGTGACCAGCTGGCCATGGAGGGGCCGCTGTCCAGCGTGAAGTCCCTGAAGAAGTCCCTGCGCCAGTCCTTCCCGCCGCATCCGCCAGGCCGTGTGTCCAGCCGAGGAGCGGCGCCAGCGGCGCTCCCAGGGAGGTGAGCGGAGGCCACGGCGCAGCCACCACTAGCTGGACGTTGCTCCCTGGGGGAAGGCCACAGGCGGGCCATGGGGGTCGGCTCTGGCTGGTCTCCCCTGGACAGATTAGAGCAGAGGCGGAGCTCTGCCAGGGGCCTCCTGGTGACCCCCAGCCGGCACAGGCTGTTCCCTCGTCCTCGGGCCCTTTGCCTGAGCTGTCCGCCTGTCCGATCACACATCACTGGGAGGGGGAGAGGCTCAGCGGGCGATCCTGAGCGCTGCCCTGCCCACAGCTGCCCGGCGTGCGGGCCTACAGGACATGGAGCTGGCACCTGTGCAGCGCAAAATTGAGGCCCGCTCGGCCGGGGACTCCTTCACTGGCCGTCCGCACCCTCTACTTCGCTGACACCTTCCTGAGGGACAGTAAGTGGTCAGCTGCAGGGACATGGGGGGGTCAGCAGTTGCCCCCAGCTCCACCGCCCGGCCTGTCCTCAGCTGCTTCCCTCTCGCTCCTTCAGAGTGCTGGTGAATTGGGGCGGGGGTGCGCTCAGTGGGACGTGCTGGGTGCCGGGTGCCGGGAAGCTGTCCTGGCTGAGCGCTCAGCCGCTTCCCCAGTGGTGCCTGTGCCGTGGACAGCTCAGTCTCAGAGGGGGAAACTGAGGCAGCAGCATGGAAGGGAGCCACCGGCTTTTGCCTCTGGCAGGCTCCCGCCACTGCCCCCTCGCTGTGGGCCGGCACCAACGGGGGCACCATCTACGCCTTCTCCCTACGTGTGCCCCCCGCCGGCGCCAGGATGGACGAGCCCGCGGGGCAGAGCAGGGTGAGTGGGGACCTTGGCGGGGGGGGCGCTAGCCCGGGGGCAGGGTCTGAGCCACCCCAACACTGCCCCCACAGCCAAGGAGATCCAGCTCATGCACGGCGCGGTGGTGGCCATCCTGGTGCTGGATGGGCACAATGTGCCCCCCGAGCCCCTGGAGGTGGCCCATGACCTGTCCAAGAGCCCCGACATGCAGGCCAGCCACCAGCTCCTCGTGGTGTCGGAGGAGCAGTTCAAGGTGTCACACGGGGCCAGGGACGGTCTGTGAGGGCTGGGGCAGGGTCCTTGGGGTGACGCCCGGCCGGGCCAAGGGGGACAGCAGCAGGTATGGAGGCTCCGGACACCACATGCCCCGCCCAGCGCTGCCAGGAGGGCCGAAACCCAAACAGCATGGGAGGCGGTGGGCCGCGGGAGCCCCCCACACCCGCCAGCTGCCGCCGTTGACCCGCGCAGGTGTTCACGCTGCCCAAGGTGAGCGCGGCTGAAGCTGAAGCTGACAGCCCTGGAGGGCTCGCGGCGTAAGCGGCGTCGGCGCCGCCCACTTCAGCAGCTGCGCGCGAGTACGGCGAGCACCACCTGGCCGTGCTCACCAACCTGGGCGACGTGCAGGTGGTCTCGCTGCCCCTGCTCAGGCCGCAGGTGCGGTACAACTGCATCCGCCGGGGGGGACGTCAGCGGCATCGCCTCCTGCGTCTTCACCAAATACGGCCAAGGTGTGCGGACCATCAGGGCGGAGGGCGGGGAGGATTAGGGCCGGAGGGGGCGTGGCCGTCCCGGCGGGCTTCACCTGCCTGCCCCGCCCCGCCCTCACCCGGCCCCGCCCTCACCCGGCCCCGCCCAGCCTGCTCCCGCCCCGCCCTCACCCGGCCCCGCCCAGCCTGCTCCCCGCCCCGCCCTCACCCGGCCCGCCCCGCGCCCCCCGCAGGCTTCCTACCTCATCTCGCCCTCGGAGTTTGAGCGCTTCTCCCTCTCCACCAAGTGGCTGGTTGAGCCCCGGTGCCTGGTGGAGCCGGTAGAGACCAAGAGTCCAGGCCGCCCCACAACGGTTCAGGACCCAACAAGCCCTTGGGCCCAGCCAGGTGGGTCTGGGGGGACCTGCATCCTGCCCCAGGCTGGCCGACGGACACCACCTCCCTGAGTGGGCTCCGGGCTCCTGGGACCTCCTGGTCCCCACCTCACAGCTTCTCTCCCCCCACAGAAACTCGGGAGCCAGAGTGACTGTGATGGTAAGACAGGCCACCCTCGCGGTCGCCTGGGCGCGTCCAGCTTGCCGGACCTGGGGTGGCTGGAGGAGGAAGAGGGGCCCCCAGTGAAGGGGCAGCCCCCCCCGAGCCCCCATCCTCACTGCCTCGCTCTCTGCCTTCCAGAGCGGCGGCCAGGCCTGGCCATGGAGCGCGCCTTGCTCAGTGACCAGAGTGAGTGGGGGCCGGGCTAGGGGCGCATCCGTGCCGGCACCGCGGCTCACGGCTCTGCTCTCCGTCCTCACAGGGGTCCTGAAGGAGATCCAGAGCACGCTGGAGGGAGAGCGGGGGTGAGTTCCTGGCCCTAAGCCGCGTGGGCTGGAGCCCTGGGAGGCCCCAGGTGACGCCCGTCTCTGCCTGTGCAGGAGTTACGGCGACTGGCGCTCTCAGAGAATGGCCGTGGGGTACCGCCTCAGCAACGGGGAGGTAGGAAGGGGCTCAGACACTCGTCCCTGGTGCCCCAGGATCTCCATCTAGCGACCGATGGGCCCCTGCGAGCTCCTGATTCTTGGTTCTTCCACAGCTGAGTGAGCGGGACAGGCTGCTGCCGTGCACTCACACTACTGACCAGTCCTGGGTGCCGCCACACGGCGCCCTCGACGGCCCGAGGCCCTCTGGACGCTCCATGCTCTGGGCTATGCCAGGGGCTGGGGGCCCCCTGCTGCTACACCTGGCCTCGGGGTGGGGACAGAGGGACGGGGCCTCAGGGTGGGGGACAGAGGGACGGGGCCTCATCGTCTCCTCATCAATGGGCCTCGGGGTGGGGGACAGAGGGACGGGGCCTCGACGACGTCTCCTCATCAATGTGCCTCGGGGTGGGGACAGGGACGGGGCCTCGTTGTCTCCTCATCAATGGGCCTCGGGGTGGGGACAGAGGGATGGGGCCTCGACGTCTCCCTCATCAATGTTGCACACTTATTAACCCCAACCTTCCTTTTGTAGCGGCTGGATTTTAAATTATAAGCTCAACTGCCTATGGGTGGAAGCGTTTTTAATAAATACATTATTACCTCTGCTGGCCTCAGACCCTCGTCATCACCTGGCTCCGAGCCTTGGCGGCTGGACAGCACCAGCCTGGCTATGGCGCTGCCTCTTCAGAGAAAGCGGGTTGGGACCAGTCCTGGGCTCACGCAGTCCAGCACACGAGACGCGAGTGCTGGGGCCCAGCTGTGCCCAGGCACTCAGGAGCGCGCAGTGCTTGGCTGAACTCTGCTCGAAGTCTCCTAAGCTCTGCTGGCCGCTGAGGGCCTGAGCCCCGTGCCAGAGTCTAGCCTGGAAGCACAGTCACTGCCTAAGGCCGTGGCCGCCCTCTCCCTCCTCCCTTCCCGCTCTCCTTCCCTGCCTCCCTTTGTGCAGTTCCGACGGGCACCGATGTGCGTGGCGAGGGCACGGCTGCGCCCCTGCAGTCCCACTGCGGTCACTCTGCAGGGCTCAGGGCAAGTGGCCAAGACAGCACGGCCCCAGCACACCTGGGGCTCCCCCGGCTCCCCATTCTGACATGGGCTGGCCACGTGCGGGGGAGCCAGTGCAAGGCCCTGAGACCCAACCCGAGAGTGGCTGGGAGCCGCGGCCCATTCCCGGACGCCCGGAATACAGCTGGCAGGAACTGTCCGGGCTGGCCCTGGGGACATGGCCCAGCAGGGAGCGGAGGGTGGCCGGCAGGAAGCACGTGGGGAAGAGGCTGGGAACGGCCCTGTGAAGGGGCGGGGTCTGCGCGGGGAAGGGCTGTGGCCAGGCCAGACCTGGAGCTTTCAGGCCTGTACATGCCCCCCAGCTCTGCGGCAGGGCTGGAGAGGCCGTAACCCTCAGCCCTGCTTCTGGGGCTGGAATGACAGTACAGTGGGTAAGTGCTCTGCACCCAACCGGTGGATCCCGGCATCCCATAGGGTCCCGAGCACCGCCAGGAGTAATTGCCAGGTATGGCCCCAAAAAAAATCTCATGAAACTGAGCAGGGCAGCAGCGCGGCGCGGATGCAGCCCCTCCTCTGCCCTTGGGTAGTTAGATGGTTTTCCCCACCTCGGGGCTGGGGAGCAGCCCCACTGGGCCAGCGCTGACGGTGAGAACTGCCCAAAGCCCCAAGTCCAGATGTGACCCTCTAGGACCACCGCTGCTTCCTCAGGAGAGCTGACCAGGAGGCCTAGGCAGGCCACAGCGCAAAGCAGTGGTGGGTGGTCCGGAGCACCCAGGGGCCATCGGTGGGATGACCATGGGGCTACCCAGGTGGGCTGCTGCTGGCCCACAGGTGGGCCTTCCAGAGTGTCCATCTAGAATGTTTCCTTCCCTGGTGTGGCCTAGAGGGTCTGGTGAGGACAGAGCCCGTGGTCAGGGGCCCAGGCTGCTGGGGTTCCTGCTTTGGTACTTCCAAGCTTGCTCCCCAAAAGCTTCTTGTCCCTGGGGCTGGAGCAATAGCCCAGCGGGTAGGGCGTTTGCCTTGCACGCGGCCGGCCCATGCCGCCGCGGTTCAATCCCGGCATCCCATATGGTCCCCCGAGCACCGCCAGGAGTAATTCCTGATACAGAGCCAGGAGTAACCGCTGAGCATCGCCGGGTGTGACCCCCCCCAAAAAAAAAAAAAAAACACCTTGTCCCAGAGACCTTCAGGTGGTTCAGTAGTCCTGCCCCAGGACAGTCCGGGGATGGTTCTAGATGGTTGCACCCCCAGCCAGCACCCAGGATCAGTTCAGCGCTGGCATGCCCGCCCTCCCAGGAACAGTGAGGTTTGGTGCCCGGTTGCCTGCCCGCCCCTGTGCCCACGGCAGCGGCTCCTCTTTCCTTTGTCGTCTGGGGTCAGGACCTAAAGCATCTGCATTATTGATGCGCCCAGGAGCGGCGGATGGGGCAGGCACACGGCAGAGCCCCTTCAGCCCAGCATGGGTCGGCGCAAGGCCAAAGCCCGGCAGCGACCAGAGAGACCGCGGAGACCCCGCTCCGGGAGCCGGAGTCCAGTTCCGCCAGCGCAAAGCGTGCGCCCCGTGGAGCACACGCCGGGGCATCCAGCTCGGAAGCGGCGTCAGCTGGGGGTCCAAAGACGCCTGAGAGTCGCAGGAAGCCCCTGGCAGAGGAGGCGCAGGCTGCGCTAGGGCCCGGAGCTGGGCCCCCACCCGACGCCCAGGAGAGAGGCAGCGGGGCCGGGGCCGGCGCCGGGGGGGCCAGGGCGCGCCTGGAGGAGGGCGAGGCGCGGGACGGGCGGGAGGAGGGAGCGCGGAGCGCCCGCGGCGGGAAGGTCAGGCCGGGGGCCCCGCCGGCCCCGCGCCAACGCCGCGAGCCCCGGCGCAGCCCGGACCGGGACACGTCGTCGGGCAGGGACGGGGGCAGCTCCTGCGCGGACAGCGGGGCTGGGGCCGGGGGCGGCGGGGCGGCGGGGCGGCGCCGCCGGACTGACGCCACCGGTTCGGGAGGCTCCGAGACGGGGCCTGGGTCGGCGTCGGAACCGGGAGCCCATCTCGGCGGCGGCGGCGGCCAGAGCAGTGACGAGGCCCCTGCAGGGTGCTGGGGCCGGGAAGCGCCGTCGGGGCCGGGCCCCAGGGGTGTCCCCAGGCCTCCAGGACAGACTCGGACTCGAGTCCCGAGGGGGCCGGGCCTGGCCGCGGGCCACAGGCAGCCCCAGGCCGAGACGCCGAGGCCGACGTGGCCGAGCCGCGCTGCCCCCTCCAAGGCTCTCGGAGCTCGCGGGCTTCTGAGGGGCGCCAAGCCGGGAGGAGCCGAGGCCTCGGCCGCCCGCGCCGCGCGCCGCCAGATGGGAAAGGAGGTGGGGAAGGTGCCGGCGGCGGCCGGATGCCGGGCGGAGGCCGCCGGGGGAGGGACCAACAGGGTGTCCCCGCGCCGCTGGCCGCCCTCGTGGCGCTCCGCAGGCTCCGCGCAAGGCCCGCACCGAGCCCGGCTGCCCAGGGCTCGCGTGCCCAGCGGGCAGGCCTCAAGGAGCGGATGGTGCGCGTGGCGCGCGCCCTGGGCATCCTGCGGTGGTTGCTGCAGCGGCTCGGGAGGCCCCGTGGGCAGCGGCCGTGGGGCGGGGCGGCGGGCAGAGGAGGGGCGGGGCTTCTCGAAGGATATGGGAGGGACTCGGGTCTAGGGGCGGGGCCTCAAGTAGGTACGGGCCCGGGCCTCGAGTCTGACGTGGGCGGGGCCTCTGGTTTAGGGGCGGGGCCCCTGCTGGACGTTGAGCATGACAGGGGCGGGGCCTCGGGCCTCCGGAACCGGGCCTCCGGTAGACTCCGGGCGAGACTTCGAGCAGGACGGGGGCGGGGCCTCTGGCCTGGGGGCAGGGCTTCCGGATGAGGGGCGGGGCCTAGAGCAGGACATGGGCAGGGTCTCTAGTCTAGGGGCGGGGCATCGGGCAGGCGGGGGGCGGGGCCGCGGGCCCGGGATGCGGCGGCGTCTCGCGCTACGCCTGGCGGGCCTGGCGGGTCTGGGGCGCGACCGCGGGCTGCCCCTCGCTGCAGCCCGAGCCCTCCGCAGGCCGCCCCCCGCTCAGAGCCCGGCCCCCGACGGCGCCGAGGACGTGCCGGGTCCCCAGTTCGCGGCAGTGCGCCCCAGGCCCGACGGGGCGGGGGGGGGGCGTCGAGCGCGCCCCGGTGCACGCAGGGGTCGGGGCGCTGCGAGGGGCGAGGGGCAGGGGCAGCGGCGGCAGGGCCCGGCCGCGGCCCGCGCCCCGGCGAGCCCCCCCCCTGGACGGCGGCGGCTCCGGCAGCGAAGCGGAGCGGGAGCCGGTGGCCGGGGCGGCCCCGGGGCACTGGGCGCGGGACTCCGGACCCCCGCGAGGCCCCGCGGCTGGACTCCGAGCTGCTGCCGCGGCTCGCCCTGGAGACTCGCCGGCGCGCGTCCAGGGAGCGGTGGGAGCCGGAGGACGAGGCCGAGGAGGCGCTGGAGCGGGGTCCGGAGCGGGGCCTCGCGCCCGGGCCGCTGGAGGACACCGAGGACCTGGCCCGGCTGCGGTGAGCGACCCCGCCCGCATCCGGGGCCAGCGCCGACGCGTGGGGCGGCGGGGCGTGACCGGCGCGTGTCCCCCGCAGGCCGCTGAGTGACCGCTCGGTGCTGCTGTGTCTCAGGAGACGGTTCCACCTGGGCCGCGTCTACGTAAGGGCCGGGCCGCTGCCCCTTGCCGCCCCGTTTCTTTGTTCCCTCCGTGTCTCCTGTCTTCATTAATTGTTTTGTTTTATTTTGTTTATTTGGGGCCGGAGCGACAGCACAGCGGGGAGGGCGTTGCCTTGCTGCGCAGCTGGCCTGGGTTCAATCCCGCATCCCATTTGGTCCCCTGAGCACCGCCAGGTGTAACTCCTGAGTGCAGAGCTAGGAGGTAATCCCTGAGCATCGCCAGGTGTGACCCAAAAAGCAAAATTAACCATAATAATAATTTTAATAACAACAAGGGGGGTTTGAGAGCACACGGTGCTCGGGGCTCTGTGCTCTGTGCTCCGGAATCACTCCTGGTGGGCTCGCTCTGCAGCTGTCCACAGGGTCAGCTGTGCTGCCCTACTTGTTTCTTTTAATTTCTCTTCATTTTCAGTTTTCTTCTTTCTCGGTATTTTTCTTTTTTTCATTTTGTCCTTTGGGGGTTTGGTGCACACTCAAGTTTTGGGTGTTCATTTTGTCTCCTTATCTCTTGCATTTTATAGGTGTTTGGGTGGGGGTGTGCGCACAGCAATGTTCAGGGTTTAGCCCTGAATCTGCCTCAGGGATGGCTCCTGCTGGGTCTTGGGGTGCTGGGAGCTCCCCTCGTGGGTGCAGATGAGGCCGACCCCTCCCTTGCTTTGCAATTTTATTTTTTAATGTCTCTGTTATTTTCTTCCTTGTTCTGACAAGCGCCTCGGCTTTCCCCCACAGACCTACGGGGGACCCCTCTTGCTGGCTGTGAACCCCCTACTGCCCCTGGCTCTCTTCTCGCCTGAAGTCCTGGCCAGCTACTGCCCGGGAAGGCCCTCAGCAGAGCTCCGTAAGTGACCTGAGCCCTCACCCCAGCCTGCAGCTCTCCTGCCCTGAGGAAGGCCCCCCTGGACCCTCCCGGCCACCTCCTCAGCCCCCACATCCCCACAGACACATCTTTGGCGTCGCGGCCTCCGCCTACACCCTGGCTCAGGACACGGGGCAGGGCCGCGTGCATCTTGCTCAGGTCAGTGACAGCCGCACGGCGCCCGGGAGGTGTGGGCCGTTGGGTGGTGGCAGCCGTGGACCCGAAAGGGCTGAGACCACCACTCGTGCCGGGGATGGGGTCTCGGCGCGTGTCCCTGGGACCGTCCTTCTCCGCCGGGTTCCCCTTGGCGGCTTTCTCTTGGCGGGTTCCCCTTGGCGGGTTTCTCTTGGCGGCTTTCTCTTGGCGGCTTTCTCTTGGCGGGTTTCTCTTGGTGGTGAGCAGCGCCCACTTGCCGGGCTTCTTCCTCGCACCCTCCCTGCAGTGGGCACAGTGGCTCTGGGAAGACGAAGCTGCCAGCAAGCTGGTGGGGTTCCTGAGTAACCTGCAGCATGAGTGGACGAGGGACACCGGGTGCCAGGTGAGGGGTGGCTGGCACGCTGGCCCCCCCCAGAGATGTGATGTCCGGCTTCCACGGGCTGAGCCAAGGCCCAGGACAGCCTACTTTGAGGAGGTGCAGAGACCACCCCGAGGGAGAAGGTCCCCCTGCTGCCCCCAGACCTTGGCGTCTCTCCCCAGTAGCTGGCCGATGTGTTGCCGGTTCTCAGCAGCTTTGGCCACGCCAAAACAGTCCTTAATGCCAACGCCAGCCGCTCGGCCAGACCTTCCGCCTCTGCCTGCAGCAGTGAGTGACGGGGCCAGGGGCGGGGTCCCGGGGCTCCCTGGATAGTCCTGCCCAGGTGGGCTCTCTTTGAATCGGGGCTCAGGATACCTGCACCTCAGGGCCTTGTCAATCTCCTGTGCCTGCAGGGGGCTGTCGTGGGGGCAACAGTGTCCCATTACCTGCTGGAGACCTCCAGGGTGGCTTTCCAGGTAAGCCCTGTCCCGCTGTCCTGTGGGGAAGGGCACGGCCAACGTCCGCCCACAGTCGCAGGCCCCCCACCCTCGGGCCCCCGCCCACTCGCAGGCCCCGCCCCACTCTTGGGCCCTGCCCGGCCCCTCAGCCTGTCCTCCCCCAGGCCCAGGACGAACGGGCTTCCATGTCTTCTACGAGATGCTGGCAGGCCTGGACCGTGCGGGCCTGGAGGCGCTGTCCCTACAAGGGCCCGAGACGTATCACTACCTCAACCAGGTGAGTGCTGGGCTCCTGCTGCAGTGGACAGAGCTCGGCCAGGCCAGGGCCCCCTGACGGCGTGCTCTGTGCAGGGCCGGTCGTGCTGGCTGGAGGGCAAGAAGGACGCGCAGGACTTTGGGGAGCTGGTGCGGGCCCTGCGGGCACTGGGCCTGACCCCGAAGAGCTGACCGCGGTCTGGGCCGTGCTGGCCGCCATCCTGCACCTGGGAAACATCTGCTTCTCCTCCTCCGAGGTGGGCGTGGGCCGGGCTGCCGCGAGGCCACCAAGATTGAGGGAGGGGCCGCTGCAGGGTGCTCTCAAGCATCTGCTGAAATCTGCCCAGGGGCCCAGCGGCACTTAGCTGGGAGCGTTTGCCTTGTGGTGCCTGACCCAGGTTCAGTCCCTGACACCCCAGAGGGTCCTCTGAGCACCGCCATGAGTAATTCCTGAGTGTGGAGCCAGGAGGCAGCCCCAGTGGCCCCAAAACAAAAACACCACCCAGCTGCGGGCGGAGGAGTCCCCTGGCCACTCCCTGCCCGGGGCTTTGTGGGCTGCAGAGTGGCTTTGGGGGACGTGGCTCCCCCCAGCCCTGCCTACCCTCCCCGTCCAGCGAGTCGCAGGAGGTGGCGGCCGTGTCCAGCTGGACCGAGATCCACACAGCAGCTCGTCTGCTTCG
>JAJIBD010014886.1:0-13079 GCA_021461705.1 Cryptotis parvus
GAAGCCTCCTGAACCTGGCTGGCCTTTTTATGTGTTTGGGGCCACACTTGGTGGTGCTCAGGGCTTACTCCTAACTCTGCATCCAGGGATCTCTGCACTCCTGGGTTTGGGAACCATATATATGGGGTGCTGGGGCTCGAACTTACGTTGGCTGCATCGGCCAAATGCCTTCCCACTGTTCTCTCTCTCTGGCCCCCTGAGCCTGGTCGTGCCCTTTCTTTCTCTTCAAGGGTGAACCAGGAGTCGGGGTTCAGGGCCCCCTGGGCCAATTGGCTCAGCAGGTCTGAAGGTGAGTCTGCGGGGGTGCAGTTGGGTGGGAGAGCGTGACTGGGTACACAGCGCCTCCCTTCCACGTGTCTCTCTCTGTTCCAGGGAGACACAGGCCCTGCCGGGCCCCGGCCCCCTGGTGTTGCGGGTTCCCTGGTCAGACAGGCCCTCGGGGGGAGATGGGCCCACCAGGCCCCAGCGGAGAACGAAGGGGGTTGGGGTTCGTGGGGACTGAGAGGGGCACCCAGACACTGCCTTGGGGCTCCCATTCCTGTGGCAGGTGGGAAAGGCCCCCAGGTCACTCTCGGCCTCGCTTGCTCATTTCCTGGCAGGGGCTGGCAGGCCTTCCGGAGAGAAGGACCTCCGGGCGTGTTGGGGCCACCAGGGCCCCCAGGGCCAGCGGTGAGTAGTGGTCTGTACCGTGGGCTGACCCCACAGGTTGACAGTCTAGGTGGAGCCCATGTGCACCCACAAGGGCACAGAACCTGACCTCTCATTGTGTCCACAGGGAGCTGCTGGGGCCTCTGGACTCACAAGGAGACAAGGTAAGTGGGTAAAGCTGGGGCCCTCTCCTGACCCCGTCACCTCTCCTGACCCCGTCACCACTCCTGACCCCGTCACCACTCCTGACCCGTCACCTCTCCTGACCCGTCACCTCTCCACCCCGTCACCTCTCCTGACCCCCACACCTCTCCTGACCCTATCACCTCTCCTGCCCCGTCACCTCTCCTGACCCTGTCACCTCTCCTGACCCGTCACCTCTCCTGACCCCGTCACCTCTCCTGACCCCATCACCTCTCCTGACCCCGTCACCTCTCCTGACCCGTCACCTCTCCTGACCCCCATCACCTCTCCTAATCCCCGTCACCTCTCCTGACCCCGTCACCTCTCCTGACCCGTCACCTCCTCCTGACCCTGTCACCTCTCCTGACCCCCACCTCTCCTGACCCCATCACCTCTCCTGACCCCGTCACCTCTCCTGACCCCATCACCTCTCTGACCCCCCCATCACCTCTCTGACCCGTCACCACTCTCCTGATCCCCAGCACCTCTCTGACCCACGTCACCTCTCCTGACCCCGTCACCTCTCCTGACCCACCATCACCTCCTCTGACCCCATCACCTCCTCCTGACCCCCCGTCACCTCTCTAATCTCTGTCACCCTCCCCTGACCCCGTCACCTCTCCTGACCCGTCACCTCTCCTGACCCCGTCACCTCTCTGATCCCCATCACCTCTCCTGACCCCTGTCACCTCTTCTGATCCCTCTCACCCCTCCACTGACCAGTAACCCCTCCAGTGACCCGTGTCACCCCTCCTGACCTTTCAACCCTCCACTTACCCCATCACCCTCTACTTCCACAAACCAGACACCCCCTTACCCCCACTGGCCTGTTACCCTTCCACCCCACCGACCCATCATCCCCCTGGCCTATGTCCCTCACCCCCCACCAACACGTGACTCCCCACCCCTCCCTCATCTCCCTGACCTGTCCCAGTGAAGACCCTCTCTCCTGTTGATTTCCAGGGAGACCCTGGCAGGGCTGCCTGGAGCCCGAGGCGGGCGTGGGAGCCAGGTGTCCGGTAGCGTCCACCCTGACCTACAGACATGGCCCTCAGCCCAGGCCCTCCTGGCTTCCACCTTCCACGTCAGTGACCCTAATGTCCCATCCAGGGTGAAGATGGCCGGCCCGCCAGGAGGAGTACGAGGACTTGCGGTGGGTGCTCTCGAGAGCACTGGTCAGTGGCTGGCCAGTGCCTCTGTCCCTCACTCCTGGTCTCCTCTGTGGCTTTCCCACCCCTCCCCCATGTAGCATCCTGGCACCCCTCAGGTCCCCTCAGCTCACAGCTTTTCTCTCCTCCAGGGACTCCCAGGCATCCCGGGGAGCGCGGGAGAAGGTAAGATGGAGGCAAAGGCCCGGGTGCAGTGGGGAGTGGGGGGCTCATTCCCTGGGGTGATGTTGCTCTCTCCCTCCCCACAGGGTGACGCTGGAGCCGTGGGGCTAAAGGGTGACAAGGTGAGTGTGATGCGGGGCGGGGGGGGCGGCCGTGGAGCTCCGCACACTGACAGTTGTCCATTCAGGGTGACTCAGCCGTGACCATGGGGCCGCGGGACTCGGGGTGCCAAGGGGACATGGTAGAGTGGGCTGGGCCGGTGCAGAACTGTGTGGGGGATCAGAGAACTCAGACCTCAGAGGGCGCAAGGGCCAGCCCTGACCCGCTCTCTGACCCTGACTCAGGGCGAGGCGTGGGCCTCGGGCGCAGATGGTGACAAAGGCCCCCGAGGAGAGAGTGGGGACCCTGGAGACAAGGTAAGTAGAGAAGAGTGGGTTGGGGGCTGCTGGGGGCTCTTTGTAGAGAGGCTACCTGTGGTGGCCAGGGAGGGGCTCTCTAAGGGGTGCCTGAGAGGGGTCTACTTTGGGCTGTGGAGCCTCAGAGACACTCCTGAGTGGGTTTAGGCCCAATGGTCGTAGGCATGACTGGGATGGGGTCCTGAGGTGAGAGGAACCACTCTCTGTGTGCTGGGCAGAGGGCCTGACCTCTGGGGCAGTGGGTGGGGGCAGCCTTGCTTCCCGAGACCCCAGCCCCTGCCTGCTCTGGTCCCAACTGTGTCTCCCCCTCACTCCCCAGGGCGCCAAGGGGAGCCGGTGACAAGGGCTCGGCGAGCTGCTGAGCACGGGGACTCACAGGACCGAAGGCAAGCAGAGACCAGAGCCCCAGGGGTCCTTTAAGTTGGGGGCTCTGTGGGCCGTGGCTGTGCTCCACGTGAGTGCTCACCGCGCGTCCTTGAGCAAGAGTGATGAGGAGGGGGCAGTCACGACCCTCACTCCATGTGCTTCCCACAGGGAGAGCCTGGTGCTGCAGGGACCCCTGGGGACCCGGTAAGATGCTTCTGCTCCCGAGCCACCCCCTTGCGGCGTGGTGTCCTCTGACCTGAGTGACCCAGGGCTCCCATGTGCTTGAGGGCGTCCACACAGGCCATCCCCAGCCCCCTATCTTCCCTGTCAGTTGACCTCTCTCCCCAGGGACCCCCAGGAAAGGACGGAGCCCCGGTGTCCGAGGAGGCAAAGGGGATGCTGGCTTCATGGGACCCCGGGGCCTCAAGGTGGGTTGGAGCCTCCTTGGAAGTTTCTTCCCCCCCAGGGCAGAAGCATCCTAGATGGTGTTGGGGCATTCTGAGGTCAGGTCAGGTGTCTGGGGTGAGAGGTTGGGGTGTGAGGTCAGAGGTGGGAGGTGCCAGAAGCATGGAGAACTGGCTTCAGCATCAAGGGGCAGGGGCTCCGGGAACCTTCTGCCTTTTCCCTCAGGGTGAGCGGGGGGACCAAGGGGGCCTGTGGCCTGGACGGAGAGAAGGGAGATAAGGTATGAGGGGCAGGTGCCGGGGTGTGGGTTCAGGAGCCGGACCTGAGGCTGACCTCCTGCCTGTGCCCACAGGAGAAGCTGGTATCCCTGGCCGCTCTGGGCTGGCAGGGCGCAAAGGAGGCGCAGTGAGTAGGAGGGCCCAGCTGGAATGGGGAGGGGGCACAGGGACCTAGCTCATTCTTTCTCTTCTCTAGGGGGCCGGGAATGCCGGGGCCATCAGGGGCCCCGGGAAGGAGGGCCTCATCGGTCCCAAGGTAGGGGCCCTTCAGCATGGGGAGTCAAAGTGGCAGGGTTGGCTGTGGGGGTCCAGTCAGAGACACTGGAAGGCTGGGGGGGGCGGGCATGGAGTGGGGCTGATGGGAAGGTCTTGGGGTGCTTTGGGGTTAGGGCAGGGATTTTAGATTAAGGAGTAGGAGGTGGAACAGCAGAGACACGTGCCTCGGGGTAAGGGGCCGCTCAGTGCCAGGGTTAGGGTCAGTGGCAGAGGAAGAAGTGTAGTTGGCAGGCGCTGGTGTGCAGCTGGGTTCTGGGGCTCCGCAGGCTACCTCCCTGGGCAGGTGGCTCCCTGGAGCTTAGGTGCTGGAAGGTCGTGACCACGGGCCTTGGGGCACTAAGAGCGGCCATGGCAAAGAGTCTCAATGCTGCTTTCTGTTCCCAGGGGACCGGAGGCTTCGATGGCCAGCCTGGACCCAAGGGTGACCAGGGCGAGAAGGGGGAGCGGAGTGCGTGGTGGAGGTCATTGTGCTGTCGGAATGGGCCCATCGTTTGAAGTTTCTGGACACTGAAACTGATCTCTTTCCCCAGGGGCCCCCAGGAGTTGGGGGCTTCCGGGTCCCCGGGCAGTGATGGCTCTAAGCGGCCCCCTGGGCCACCAGGCACTGTGGGCCCAAAGGCCCCGAAGGACTTCAGGGCCAGAAGGTAAGTCAGGAGCTCTGAGCCCACCGTTCTGACTACTCTCTTCTGGGGCCCACGCTTCGTCATGCTCGCTTGTACCCACAGGGAGGCGGGGCCCTCCTGGAGAGGTGTGATGGGGCCCCAGGGGCTCCTGGGACCCCGGAGAGAGAGGGAACAGGTGAGTGGAGGTTCCTGCTGTGGGTTGAGAGCAGAGTCAGCGCTGGTGTCCTGCTCTCACTGTCCGGTCCTGTGCTCCACACACAGGGGCGCCCAGGGCCCGCAGGCCCCGGGGGAGAGAGGGGACCTGCAGCACTGGACGGTGAGTGTGGGCGGGCGGAGCCTGATGCCGCTGTCCCTCCCTGAGCCCCGTGACCCCCCACCACCACACACACACACAGCCCTACCTGCCTGCTCCCCGGCTTCTCACATCACCCTCTGGGCTTGTGCCCCCAGGAGGATGACATCCGGGCCTTCGTGCGTCAGGAGATGAGTCAGCACTGCGGTGAGTGCGGTAGGGCGGGCAGGTCCCCCAGAACCCGCAGAGGCCAGCAGCCAGGGCGATGAGTGTGGAAGGGTGCAGACAGATGGACACGGGAGCCTTGGGTAGAGGAGCTGACCGCCCAGCTGCAGCTATGGAGGCCCACGTGGCCGTGTGGGGAAGGGGAGCACAGCGTGTCCCCAGGGCGTGGCATGGGGCGGGACGCCTGATGGACCTGGACGGACACCGGTGACCCCGTCTCCTCCCAATGGTCTGTCTCGTGCCCACCTGTTTCCGTTGTCTCATGCCCACCTGTTTCTGTCTTGGTACCTGTGCCCACACTTGCTTCTTGCCCGCTCCCTGTCTCCTCTCTCGACTCACTGTCTCCATCTGTCTCTGTCTCTCTGTCCCGTCTCTCCCTGTGTCTGTCTGTCTCTGTGTCTGTCCGTCTCTCCCTGTGTCTCTGTCTGTCTCTGTGTCTCTGTCCGTCTCTCCCTGTATCTCTGTCTGTCTCTGTGTCTCTGTCCCGTCTCTCCTTGTGTCTCTGTCTCTGTGTCTCTGTCCCATCTCTCCTTGTGTCTCTGTCTCTGTGTCTGTCCCGTCTCTCCCTGTGTCTCTGTCTGTGTCTGTGTCTCTGTCTCTCTCTCCCTGTGTCTCTGTTTCTGTGTCTGTCCCGTCTCTCTCATCTATCCCTGTGTCTCTGTCTGTCTCTGTCTCTGTCCCGTCTCTCCCTGTGTCTCTGTCTCTGTGTCTCTCCCATCTCTCCCTGCCCCTCTGTTCTCATCCCTCCAGCCTGTCAGGGCCAGTTTATCGCATCTGGATCACGTGAGTAGTTTTCTGGTACTTTCTGCTCTCAGAACTTTCTTCCCCTCCTCTCCCCTCCCCTGTGGCTCCTAACCTTGGGTCCCCTCTGCAGGGGGCTGGGCTGGGCTTGGGGGGTGGGATTTGTTGTGAAAAGCCCAGGCCCTGGGGCCCGCTCTTTGCTTCAGGACCCCTCCCCAGCTATGCCGCAGACACCGCCACTGGCTCCCAGCTCCGAGCCGTGCCTGTGCTCGGGTCTCACATGCGCTGAAGAGGGAAGGTGAGGACGGGGCCCCCAAAGGGTCTGTGTGGTGGGCACGCAGTGGGCAGGGGGACTCCAGTGCAGGGGCATCCTGCACGGAGGCCATGTGCCAGAGTCCTGGCACACACTTGTGGCTGCCCCCAGCATATCCTACCCTGTGCACAGGCCAGGTGCCCCCTGAGGACGATGAGGATGAGTACACCGAGTATTCTGAGTATTCCGTGGAGGAGTACCAGGAGCCTGAGGCTGCTTGGGATGGCAAAGGCGAGCAGGGGCTGGGCCTATGGGGATGGGGGGTGAGCAGGGGCTGGGCCCGCAGGGGAGGGGGTCAGGGCAGGTGAGCTGCTCCTTACCTCACTGTCTCACCCCCTGGGCACAGACCCCTGCTCGCTCCCGCTGGACGAGGGTTCCTGTACTTCCTACACCCTGCGCTGGTACCATCGGGCTGGAGCTAAGCGGGACCGGGGCCTGCCGCCCTTTTTGTCTACGGGGGCTGTGGGGGAAAGCGCCAACCGTTTTTGGTACCCGTGAGGCCTGTGAGCGTCGCTGTCCTCCCAACGTGGTCCAAAGTCAGGGACCAGGTACAGGTGTCGTGTCCCCCATCTGGGTGAGGCATCCTGGGCGCTGAGCTCTTCCAGACCCCACCCTGGCACAGAAGCTCCCACTCCCGGGGGTTCCTTGGGAAAGACCCCTAAAACAAAGGGTTAAGCAGAGACAGCCACGAGGTCCCCAAGACGGTCCCTCCAGGCGCCCTCCTCGAAGCCCCGAGTCCGGCTTCTCTCCCGTTGCCCTCCACTCCCAGGATGCCTGTTTCCAGGGTTCCTTGTGGCCCGAAGACTGGGTCGGTCAGAGGGTGAAGGCGCTGCCCCTGCCCTCCAGGTGCTGCCGGAGCTGAGACCGGATGATGAGCCGCAGTTCGTGTCCCCGTGGAACTGTCTCAGCAGGACCCTGCTGTCTCCTTGGTGCTAAAGGCCTGTGTGCTCACCAGCACGCACGTGCCTGTCCGTCATTTCAGTGACTTGGTCCCTGGGTCTCGCCTTCCCCCTGAGGACAAACCCCCCCATTGTGGCTGCTAGCCCTGGCAGATGACTCAGTGCAGGGGTGGCCGTGGGCCCTATGGGTGTGGCTGCGTCTCACCCGCCCTGGACCCCAGCCTGTGATGACGTGGTGCTGACTGGGGGCATTAAAGCTGCTGTTTTAAAAGGCTCCTGTTGTGATTGCCTGGGAACAGGGGGCTGTGTGTGAGGAGGTCAGCACTGTCCTGCAGGGGGCAGCGTCCTTCTGTGCCGGTGGACCTCATTCTCCTGCTGGCTCTCAAAAAGAAGTAGAAGTGGGGGTGCTAGGATGTGTCCTCATGGCCCCTAAGAGGGGTGAGTCATGGGTGGGGGTCTGCCTCGTGCCAGGAACATGCCCCAGCTGCCACCTCCGGGTGTGGGGGGGATAAATGGGTTCTGGAGGCTCGGGTCACCCCAGCACAGTGTGGCCAGGCCCAGCCCTGCATTCCTGGAGCTCCAGAGCCCATCAGCGGATGCAGGCTGGAACTGGTAGGACTGAGGCTGGGTGGGATGGACAGGGCCTTGGGGTGAATGAATCTGGGATTCGGGTTATTGGGGGGGTCTCTGGATCTGAGGGGGCCCTGGGTTCTGGGGCTGCTTCTTCACCTGGCTGGGCCCCAGGCTCTCCTCTCCTCCTGCCTCCCTCTGCCTCTCCCGGCACTTTCTGCTCCCCTTCCGCTGTGCTCTCTGCCCCCAGTTCCTCTTCCCCCTCCACGTGTATGAATATCCAGCACATGGCCTTGTTTTCTGTCCACTCTCTCTGTCCCCAACCCTGCTCTCTGGCTCTGATGCTCTGTCCACGCTCTCTGTCCCTGTCCCTGCTCTTTGGCTCTGTCCACGCTCTCTGTCCCTGACCCTGCTCTCTGGCTCTGCTGAAGCTCTGTCCAGTCTGGTTCTCATCCGTTTTCCCATCTCTGTTTCTGTGCCTGGCCTGGCTTCCCCAGCCTCCGTGTCGCAGCTCTGTCACTCTGTCCCTGCTTTCCCCCTCCGTCTCTGTCCCGGAGCCAGCTGGACCAGAGCCCCCCCCTGAGCCTCTTTTTCTCCTCACAGCCTGACCTCGAGATGACCAAGTGGGCTCCGCTGGTGCTGATGCTGCTGGTCTGGGGCAGGGCCCAGCTCGTCCCGGCAACCCCCCCTATCCCGGCCTTCCGGCTCCTCCCACAGAACTTAGCCCAGGGCACTCCCGACCCAGTGACCTCAACGAGCTCCTCCAGCACCTTGTGGGGTCACCCCCCACCCTGGCCCCGCCCTGGCTCCGGTATCACCCTCTCCTGGACGTCCCCATGGGCCTCCTGCAGATCTTACTGGAACAGGCTCGGGCCAGGGCCACGAGAGAGAGGCTGCTGCCAACGCTCACATCCTGGCCCACGTGGGCCGCCGCTGACAGGCTGCTGTCGGGGAGCTGTTTACCGCAAAGGGACATAATCCAGCGTCCGGATCCAAGGACACGGGACTCTCATGGCTGAGTGCCTCATACACTCCTGCAGAGTGGCCATCAAGTAGAGTACCCCATGGACACGGCCTGGAAACTCCGACATGGCCATGGGCAGTCCCTGTCACGTGGAGTCTAGCCACATCCTGGCGCCCTGTAGTGACAGAGCATTGGGACATTGCCACCTGTGCCCCCAGTGTCAGGGGCCTCAACATCAGAGCCCCACACAGCCACTGAGACCAAGACCGGACCTGCATGCAGGTCACTACGTGGTTACCGCCCTCCTCTGGCCACTCCCCGTTTTTGGACGCAAGGGAGAGGCGCAGTCCAGCTCTGCCCCTCACTTGTGAACTGTCCAGAGCAAACCAGCTCACCTTCCCGAGCCCCGCTTCCTGATGCCAGCCGGCTTCCTGAAGCACCAGGCAGCTGTCCTGAGGCTCCTGCCTATGGGGCGCTCAATAAAGAGCTGGTTAGAGACTGGGCTGGAGAATCCCGCGCATGCACTCTGCCCCGACACAGGATCCTGGCAGGGCTGACCCTTTCCCCATTCCACTGCCCGGCAGCTTGTTGCGAACAGAGTGGGTTTTGCCTTCTCTATCCCAGCCAGCTGGGCTGGTCAGGGGGCTGACTTTCTGGAGCGGCTGCGGGCAGGTCCTCTGGGCAGTGTGAGCACCCGGCGGAAGGGACACTCTGGCTGTAGAGATAGACAACCCAGGCGGGGAATCTGGCAGCCTGGGTGGGGGCACTGGAGCGGTGTCAACGGGCGGCAGCCCTGGGGGGGGCGGGCCGGAGGCGAGGCGGGAGGCGGCGCTGAGGGGGATGGGGCAGCGCGGGGCTGGGAGGGCGGGGTTGCCCTCCAAGCCGTCGGGGGCGGCCGCCAAGGCCAGTGCCGGTGCAGGATGGACAGAGGCCCGGAAGGAGGCAGCTCCCTGACAGACCCGGGGTCGGGGAGCAGCTGCCAGGGTAGGCACAGCCCGCTTGGAGAGGTGGGGGAGAGGGGAAGAGCCCTGGGCTTAGTGGGGTTGGCGCTGGACGGGGTGCGAGGGAGGTGCTGGGGGTATCTCCAGGCACAGGGCGCTGGGACCCGGGGAGCCAGCGACTGTCAGTGGCCCAGAGGAGCGGGAGCACCGCTGCCTTGCAGGGCAGAGGGGGCTGGGCCAAGGGGGAGCTATAAATAGCTTCTTCCTCGGCCAGCTGGAGTTGGCCAGGCCCTCCTCTCTGCCCTTTGCTGGCCTCCCAGGGGTCACAGGCAGCCAGTCCCCCCACCCACCCGTGCTCACATCAGTTTGAGGAGGCCCAGAGGCTCATTTGAGAAGTTTTCCTTTCTGCTACATTTCTAGGTTTCCTACTGTGTGTTCGGTCAATCTCCAGCTGCTCTTAGCACCTACTGTGTGCTCTGCCCTGCTGGCGAACCCCTCTGGGTTCCGTTCAGAGACCCTGGCTGCTCCGGGGTCCTCTGAGAACCTCCTATGAACCCCGGCCAGATTGGCACCCCCACGGGCTCACAGGCAACAAAGCCTGAGTTGGAGCCTTACGCTCTCCCGAGTTCAGGTCCTGGGAGAAACCATGGGAAGTGTCTTGGGGAGCAACAGCAGAGGAAGCTGCTGGGACCCCCAGAAACGCCCAGGATGAGGGGAGAGGAGACACCAGGGAGGGGCAAAGAGGTACCTGGTGCAGGGGCGGTACCAAGGATGGACACAGGATTTGTTAGGGTTTGTTAGGGTGTGTGCGGGCTGCTTTGTGGGTCTTTGTGGTATGCACAGAGGCCTTGGGGCGTTGCTGCCTGGTGGCAGTTTTGGTGACTGAGAAGAGTTTGAGAACCAAGGACTGAGGACGCAGCCACCCCACAGCTGGGAGCCAGGGATGCTCCCAGGAGGTGCAGTGGTTAGTGCAGAGAGCACCACGGAAGCCCATCAAGGCCAAACGCCATGGGTTCTTGGTGGGGAGATGCTAGCTGGATCTGTTTACCCCTGAATGCACGCTACATCCCAGTAGCTTCCCAGCTACCCAGGAGGGCTGGCCCATTGCAGGGTGACCCCAGGAGTGAAAAAGCCTCAGCTTCAGTTCTCTCCCTCACAAGGCATTTTTGTGGTGGGAACAAGCGAGTGCCTGTGTAAGGAGGTGGGAGAGTGCCGTGGTCGTGAGAGGGACCCCTGGGCTGAGGATGAGAACTGAGCTGAGTTCAGCCGACACTGTGGTCTGGATCTGTCTTCCACTCCTCAGTTTCATGCCAGATAAATGGGAAAGGGAGTTTCCTGATAGCTGTGTAGACTCTGGCCTTGGGCAGGGACCCACATTCTGTGGTTGACCTGTGCCCTCCCTGCTATGAGGATGGGGAGGGCATGTCTGGGAGTCATCCCTGTTCCTGAGAAGTGGGGCTCTGATTATCTGCATGTAAGGGTGGTTTCCCAAAAAGGGCCCTGGCTGCCTGCCCTGCCCTGGCTGTATGCTGCTTCCAGCCTTGACTAACCTCGCCAGAGCAGTGGACTCCTGTGGGCGCTAGAGGAAGCAACTCGCTGTGGTGTTAGCAGGTGAATAGGTCTCTGAGACCAGGGCTACCCGGCCTGCAGCGCGGGGGGGGGGGTGGACAGGAGTGGCCGGAGTGGTGTGAAGCAGGTGGGTGGCACAAGCTGTCCGTGGGTATGCTCGGAGCTGTTGGACGTGAGGTGGTGAGGGGAAGGGGGGAACACCCAGGGAGGATGCTAGTCTGAGGGAACATCTAGGTGGTTCCAGCATGCAGACTCCTGACCCTTTATGTGTATGTACTTATTTGGGGGAGGTTCTTTCAGGTTACACCTGGCAGTGCTTAGGGCCACTCCTAAGCACTGTGGAATGTGTGTTCAGGGGCCATGTGGTGCTTGGGGAACCGTATGTGGTATTGGGATTCTGATCATGGCCACAGCTGAATGCTAGATTTTTTTTTTTCAGACTGGTTGGGACCAGAATGCTAGGCAAGTATGCACTGAAACTTTGTGCTACCTCTTTGGCTTCGAGCCTTTATTTCCTGTAAAGCAGGCAAGATTAGATACAGGAGTTTTGTTTTTCTCAAGCCTTGAAGTCCTTTTAAGGGTCCAGTCCCTGTCAGGCTCTGAAAGTCAGGGCTGTGACCGAGGGTTTACATTGGCAGAGCGGTAGCTGGGCACAATACCTGTGGTGCACTGAGTGGAGTCTTGGCATCCAAGACATCCAATACACAGTGGGCAGAAAGTATAGTGATCTGGTCATGGGATGTGGTGGAAGACAGGGTATGGGCATGGGGCGAAGGTTGTGTGACCCAGATTTCAGCTGTGTGGATGGGGGCTGGGCTTGCAGAGTGAGTAGAACATTCTTGAACTGTTGGATCTTTCCCTAAACTTTTGCTATCACTGCATTTCTCAAGACAAGAGGTAGATCAATACTCTGGTAAATGATAAAACACTAATGTGCTTTGAATGACTTTTTCAGACACTGACATATTTAATCTCTACCAGCACCTTCTGAGATTGATGATGTTCACATTCTATTTTCTGATGAAGAGACAGAGGCTCATTAAAAAAAAAGTATGAAAATCTATGATTTAAAATGTCAGTGGTGCGGCACAGGCTAGGCCTGTGTGAGGACCTGGGTTTGATCCGACACCTAAAATAAATAAATACATTAACAGGAGGACATGAAGCCTTGGAAGGTGAAATACTGCCTGGACCTGATGAGTCCCTGGGCAGCTGGTCTCCAGGACCTGTTCATAGGATCCAAGTGCACTGGGATTTAGCCTGATCTCCCCAGCAGCCACAAGAAAGAGAGAACATAATCAATCCTGAAATTTGTCCTATTCCTCTCTGAAATTAAGGAGATTTTTTTTTTTTTTTCAGACTGGTTGGGACCAGAAGCTCCTGTGGGCCAGGGAATGTTTCAGGGCTCGGTGCCAACTAGCAGGCTGGGAGCACAAAGTGGGCAGGAGTACGGTGGAGTTGACAGCTGAGATGGGGAGGCCAAGGACTAGAATTATGCACCGACGGGGCAGATCCTGGTCAAGCTGGCCAACCAGGCACTCAGGCAGGCACTGCCCCACTGCATGCAAACCCCACCTCCTGAGGCCCTGCGGTCCCACAGCATGCAAACCCCACCTCCGGGAGACCCCGAGGTCCCCACGGTATGCAAACCCACCTCCTGAGGCCCTGCGGTCCCCACAGCATGCAAACCCCACCTCCGGAGACCCGAGGTCCCCACGGTATGCAAACCCCACCTCCTGAGGCCCTGCGGTCCCCACAGCATGCAAACCCCACCTCCTGAGGCCTGAGGTCCCTACCGTATGCAAACCCCCACCTCTTGAGGCCCTAAAGGTTCCCCACTGCATGCAAGCTGCCCCCTCCTGCGACCTTAAAGTTCAAATACCGAGAAGTCCCGGTCTCAAGGTCCCTGGAGACCAACCTTGGAAAAGAGCCCTGAGGTGAAGCCTCTGCAAACCAGCGCAGTCCAGTTCGCTGTGCTGGACTCATGCACCTGGGGCCGGCCAACCTTCCGAGCTAACGTGCCCTGCGCGTCCCCATCC